>SNQN01003064.1:9567-63495 GCA_008642245.1 Bassia scoparia
TCTGCAATGGCGTTAGGTTAACTGGTTTCCCGAAATCTGAATGGTGCTGCAATCATTCAATTACTTAATAATGTGATTGATAGGAATGTACATTTGCTAATGAGACGAGATTGGATTAAGCAGGTCATATAACCAAATGGTGTTGATTTTGGAGAAATGGGTAAAGATGAACCTCTTACTCTTACATAGAATGATGTTGAGGAAGAAATAGCTTACTTGAAATTAGTTGTTGTGTGTTTTGTTGGGTCTTCTCCGATCCAAAGTTTGGAGGGTTTTTAAGAAAGTGTTTGGGGTCTGCAAAATTTGACAAAGATATTTTGTCAAAAAATGGGGTTTTCTTTTGGTGTTTCTGAATAAGGGCACTTAACAAGCTACTGGGTTCAATCTTTGATGGTGATAAGAGACCAGTGATGGGAACTTGGGAAGAAGATAGATATGTGAAGGCCTGTGAAGAGAAGTAGCTACTTGGATCAAGCTCGGACTGCTGTTCATATTGGGCAAAGGGTGTTTGACTAAGATTGTTAGTTGATGGGTCTCTCGTTTAAACCTTCAAGGCTACAGCACATACTAAGCGTTATTGCATTTGTAGATATCATGGTCGAAATAACATGGATGCTCACCTCCAACACAATTGAGTTTGATGAGAAAGGGGTGCCTATACTCAAAGAGTTAGGAATATGAGTGGAAAAACCTAAGTGGTTTGTACAAACTGTAATAACTGGGCATGGGCAAACAATCTAGGGCGAACAGAATGAGTTTGGAGGCCAAAAACACAGTACAACCTTTGGAAAATTGTTTCTAAGATCCAATCGCTGAAGGAAATGCTGGGGCTCTTGAAAAGGCTTCTGTCTCCAGGTGCAGCATGCAGGTTTACAGTTCAGATCCAGGCTGCACCTAGAGTTAGTTGCAATGCGAGGGAGAATGGCAGGTGGTCAGTCTAGAAGGAAAGGCAAGGTCCTGCTCATACTGCTCAAGGAGTAGTCCTCTGGAGGTCTCAACAAGGTTGAGTACCTAACCTGCCGACCAGCTTATCTATGTTGGGGAGGGTTAGAACAAGGAATGGAATGTCCCCTAAGGGGCATGGATAGGGTTTTATTGGATGTTAGGGGCTTATGGGCCCATAAGCGGCATTGTTAAGATTTTCTGCTTGCAGAATTAAAATGGTTTGATGGGTTTATGTTAGAAACAAAGTTAGCAGAGAAATTTTCGAAATTATCAGCATGTTTGTGAAGCTGTGTTGCACTTACTAACTTTCTAAGTGTAAAGGAGGAGGATTTGGTTGTTATATGGTTAGCTCATGTCTTTGATGTAGATGTGAGGCAGACTTGATGATCAATTCATCCTCTTTGTGGTGACTCACCTTGGAAATAGAGTAGGTTTTTGGTTGTACTATAGTTATGGGTCTAATGCATGCTAAGAAAGGCTCAATTAGGGAGAATTGATTGCCTTAAATTGTGCTGAGGCTTGGTAATTTGTAGGTGATTTAATAATTTGTTGCCAGAAGAGAGGATTGGAATTTTTTTTTCCCCCCTCCAAAGTTACTCATCAGAGACTGTTGGGTTTCAAAGTGTGTCTATGTGTCAGCTGTGGTGTGCATCAGAAGGATGTTATTCACATGGAATAATAAACAACAAGGTGATGGACAGTCCTTGGTTCTAAGATTGACAGAATGTGGTGATTCACATGGGTGGAGGGAGTTTCCTAAAGCTGTAGCTCATTTCCCTCAGAAGGTGTTATGGACCAATGCCCTGTATTCTTTCTTTTGACAATTTTGATCAAATTGGCAAAGATCTTTCAAGTTTTAACTTGGCTACATCATCCAAGTTTTCTGAATATTTTGAAGATTTGGAAGCAGAATTTTTATAATGCTACCCCATATGTATAGAGTTTGCAGAAATTGAAGTTACTCAAAACATGATTTTGAAGCAGTTAAATTTCAAAATACTCAATGAGCTTGAGCAACATGATTGGTGCTATGGCAACAGTTGAATCTGATCAGAAGATGTTCATCAGCTGCCTCAGGATCCCTTGGTGCATTTGAAAGAGAAGGAAACTTCGAGAAGAATTTACTTGCGCCTAGAGATTTCTTGATCAATCTGTTAGACAAAAGAGCCAAATTTACCACTGTGCCAGTTTGGTGATGCAAACACCAGACTTTTCGATGCAGCTATCAAAATGAAAAATATCGAGTAAGCTCATCAAGTTTTCAGATTTGAATGGCAAGATCATGTACTCCTTAGTGAGTGGCCCTGGCTTTGTGGATTCTATCAGTCTCTCTTGGTCAGGATGCATTAGTCTCTCCTATTAGTATGCTGATGCATTGCTCAATGAACATATCTCAGAATATGATCATATTCAACTTTGAAGCACGACTTTAGGCTGATGTGTTAAGGAAAGCTTGTTTTTCTATTATGAGATAATCCCCTGCCCAGAATGGGTAATGGAGCAAATTTTTTAAATCTTCCTGGCATATTATTGGGACTGATATTGTGGTTGCGCTTGATTTCTTTAAGTCAGGAAGGTCTTCTAAAGCAAGTTACCTACTAAGCTCACTCTGCATCCCTAAAGTGTCTCACCAGGAATTTAGTGAATTAACCTATTGGCTTGCTGCAACACCCTTTACAAGTGTATTAACTAAGATTGATTTTCAAGGTTGAGTATGGTTTTCCTACTGTTAATCCTGGCAAGCTGGTTTTATATTCCAAGGAAGGTATATTGTGGATAATATTTGGCATTGCCGGATTTATCCACAATATGTAGGAACATAATCCTCCCAAGCTTCTAATCAAAGTGGACATCAGAAAGGGCCTATGATTCAGTGAAGTGAGTTTCTTCAGTCTATGTTAAGGCCCATTGGCTTTCCCCAGATCACATGATGGGTTATGGAGTGGTCTCCTTCTCCGTACTTCTCTGTTTGCATTAATGGGAGTAGTCATGGTTTTTCCCAGGGGAAGCAAGGGTGAGACAAGTATCCCATGTCTCCCCTCTGTTTGTAATTTGTATGGGATTACCTGTCCAGATGATCTACTGTTCTTTCACTCGACTTCTCTTCTTCATACAAGATGCAGACCTGTGAAGCTTACTCACATATTTTTGCTGATGATCTTTACTCTTTAGTCATGGATCTGTTGACTGCAATCACACTGCATGTTATAGGCACTTCGCTACTTTTGCCTCTGTGTCTGGGCCTTACTGCAAATTTCTGGTAAAACTGCTTTCTATACCAGTAATATGACATCTCAGGATATTGATTACATTGTTAGATCTACTGTTTTAGCATGAATTCTTGCCTTCAAGTATTTGGGGGTAGTATCTCTTCGAAGAAATGTCACTGCAGACCATGTATGATCCTAACAGACAAAAATAGTGGTCTAGATTAAAAACTGGGGCTCGGAATCCCTTCTTATGCCAGCTAGAGTACAGCTAGTGAACTCTGTGTTCTTTACTCGCCATTCTACTGCGGCCACAATTTTTTTTGTCCCTTAAAAGGTTTTTAGAGATATGCTTCTTGTCTGCAGGAATTTTCTCTGGGACTGGAGATCCATATAATACTTAATGGAGAATGCATGGCTTGGACCTAGTTGTTAGGCCTAAAATCAAGGAGGTATAGAAGATTAAGATTGTTTTTGCTTGGAACATTGCTTGTTGGCTAAATATGTTTGGCACATTGCTCATGAGGAAGACTCCATGGGATCAATGGTGGACCATGTATATCTCAAAGGGGCTTATTGGTGAGTTATACTCCCACAGCTAAGGTTTGTGGAAATTGGAAGCAAGTTTGTTGGTGAGACCTTGTTTTAAAACTGGTTTCTGGGAGACAGATGCTGGCTAATAACAAGAGAAGGCTACACTGTTTCTTCGGTTGGTCTGGCTTCAGAGGTGAGGTTAGTAAGAGTTAGGTGGGAAGATGGATTGTGTAGTGGTCTGTCCCAAAACACCATTTATTTGCCTGGTCGTGCAATTCTAACAGGTAAAAAACAAGAGATAGGCTGGCAAGATAGGTTTATCAGTGACAGTACCTGTCCTTTGTGTGATGCTGCTAATGAATCCTATGGATCTTTGTTCTTTTCACGCTCTTAGTAAGAAGTGCTGGAGTATTGGAAGGAGAGGCTTCATATCAAAGCTGTGCTGCAAAAACCTGCAGACTGGGGGGCATTGGAGTCTATAGAAGAGGTAACGAGGGGCAGCAAAGACAAATTTTATCTTGGCTGCTTAAATGGTTTGTTTATCCAGATGTGTCAACGCAATATGCAATTTGGCGAGTTGTTGCTGAGCCTAGTTTCTCATTTGAATTTGATTAGCTGATGAAAGTGAGAGTTCATGTGGCAATCCTTAAAATATCTAGACTTTGTAGATGTTTTGACAGTGTGTAGTAGCTGTTGTCTAGGTTGTTGTGACTTAGTTGCTGCATATGATTTGTTGTTGTTGCTGTACCCTTCCTAGAGGGCCCAGTTAACAAAAATGATGCCACCGCAACTTTGTCCTGTTTTTCCTGCTGAATGGAGATGTAGTTTGGGATTTGTTGTACTGTTTCTTGAGCTTAAAATATTTCTTACCTTTTTTCAAAAAAAAAAAATGTCATTTTTAACGTAAAATGGTCTTTTTGTCGTTCAACCGAGTCAATCAAATCTAGGAAGCCTAATGGTGTCTAATAGGACGTGTCTAAGGTTTGAAAACTAGTAATGGATAGAAATGTGAAAGTTAGGAGCGAAAATCCAAAAAACGCCAAAATGGCCTAAAATGTAAATTTTTCGTAAAATGGCTTTTGTCGTTCTACAGAGTCAATCAACGTCTTGGAAGCCAAATGGTGTCTAATAGGACGTGTCTAAGGTTTGAAAACTAGTAAGGATAGAAATGTGACAATTAGAGACAAAATCACAAAAACGCAAAAGGCCTAAAATGTCAATTTTAAGTAAAATGGTCTTTGTCGTTCTAACGAGTCAATCCAACATCTGGAAGCCTAATGGTGTCTAATAGGACGTGTTAAGGTTTGAAACTAGTAATGGATAGAAAGTGACAAGTGAGAGCGAAAATCCAAAAACGCAAAAAAGGCCTAAAATGTCAATTTTTTGAATGGTTTTTGTCGTCTAACCGAGTCAATCAAATCTAGGAAGCCTAATGGTCAATAGGAACGTGTCTAAGTTTGAAAACTAGAATGGATAGAAATGTGACAAGTTAGGGAAAATCACAAAAACGCCAAAAGCCTAAAATGTCAAATTTGTCGTAAAATGGTCTTTGTCGTTCTAACCGAAGTCAACAAATCTAGAAGCCTAATGGTGTCTAATAGGACGTGTCTAAGTTTAAAAATCTAGTAATGGATAGAAATGTGACAAGTAGGAGCGAAAATCCAAAAACGCCAAAAATGGCTCTAAAATGTAATTTTTCGTTAAAATGGTCTTTTGTTCTTCTAACCGAGTCATCAACATCTAGGAAGCTAATGGTGTCTAATAGGACTGTCTAAGTTTGAAAACTAGTAATGGATAGAAATGTGACAAGTTAGGAAGCGAAAATCCAAAAAACGCAAAATGGCCTAAAATGTCAATTTTTGGTAAAATGGCTCTTTTTCGTTCTAACCGATTCAATCAATCTAGGAGCTAATGGTGTCTAATAGGATGGGTCTAAGTTTAAAACTAGTAATGGATAGAAATGTGACAATAGGAGCGAAAATCCCAAAAAACGCCAAAATGGCCTAAAATGTCAATTTTTGTAAATGGTCTTTTGTCAGTTAACCGAGATAATCAACGTTCTAGGAAGCTAATGGTGTCTAATAGGACGTGTCTAAGGTTTGAAACTAGGAATGGATAGAAATGTTACAAGTTAGGAGCGAAAATCCCAAAAAAACGCCAAAATGGCCTAAAATGTCAATTTTGTAAATGGTCTTTGTCGTTCAAACGAGTCAATCAAATCTAGGAACCTAATGTGGTCTATAGGACGTGCTAAGGTTTAAAACTAGTAATGGATAGAAATGTGACAAGTTAGGAGGAAAATCCACAAAAAAACGCCAAAATGGCTAAAATTCAATTATTTAAAATGGTTGTTTTGTCGTTCAACCGAGTCAATCAAAGTCTAGGAAGCCTAATGGTGTCAATAGGACGATCTATAGGTTTGAAAACTAGTAATGGATAGAATGTGACAAGTAGGAGCGAAAATCCCAAAAACGCCAAAATGGCCTAAAAGTAATTTTAACGTAAAATGGTCTTTTGTCGTTCAAACCGAGTCAATCAAAATCTAGGAAGCTAAATGGTGTCTAATAGGACGTCTAAGGTTTGAAAAACTTAGTAATGGATAGAAATGTGACAAGTTGGAGCGAAAATTCCAAAAAACGACAAAATGGCTTAAAATGTCAATTTTGTAAAATGGTTTTGTCTTTAACCGAGTCAATCAAAGTTAGGAAGCTAATGGTTTCAATAGTCGTGTCATAAGTTGAAAACTAGTAATGGTAAAAATTGACAAGTTAGACGAAACACAAAAACGCCAAAAATGGCCTAAAATGTCAATTTTAAAAAGGTCTTTGTCGTTCTAAACCGAGTCAATCAAGTCTAGGAAGCCTAATGGTGTCAAGGACGTGTCTAAGTTTGAAAAACTAGTAATGGATGAAATGTGACAAAGTAGGAGCGAAAATCCAAAACACCAAATGGCCTAAAATGTCAATTTTTTAAGTAAATGGTCTTTTGTCTTCTAACCGAGTCAATCAACAGTCTAGGAAACTAATGGTGTCTAATAGGACGTCTAAGGTTTAAAACTAGTAATGGATAGAAATGTGACAAGTTAGGAGCGAAATCCAAAAAACGCCAAAAATGCCTAAAATGTAATTTTTTGGTAAATGGTCTTTTGTCGTTCTAACCGAGTCAATCAACAGTCTAGGAACCTAATGGTCTCAATAGGACGTGTCTAAGGTTGAAAACTAGTTAATGATAGAATGTGACAAGTTAGGAAGCGAAAACCAAAAAACGCCAAAATGCCTAAATGTCAATTTTTGTAAAATGTGTTTTGTCGTTCAAACGAGTCAATCAAGTCTAGGAAGCTAATGGTCTAATGGAGGTCTAAGGTTTGAAACTAGAAATGGTAGAAATGTGACAAGTTAGAGCGAAAACACAAAAACGCCAAAAATGGCCTAAAATGTCAATTTTAAAGTAATGGTCTTTGTCGTTAACCGTCAAATCAACAGTCTAGGAAGCCTAATGGTGTTTATAGGACGTGTCTAAGGTTTTAAAAACTAGTAATGGATAGAAATGTGACAAGTTAGGAACGAATACCAAAAACGCCAAAAATGGCTAAATGTAATTTTTAAAATGGTCTTTGTCAGTTCTAACCGAGTCAATAAGTCTAGAGAAGCCTAATGGTGTCAATGGATGTGTTAAGGTTTGAAAACTTGTAATGGTGAAATGTGACAAGTTAGAGCAAAAATCACAAAAAAACGCCAAAATGGCCAAAATGTAATTTTTTGGGTAAAATGGTCTTTTCGTTCTAACCGAGTCAATCAAAGTCTAGGAAGCCTAATGGTGTCTAATAGGACGTGTCTAGGTTTTAAGAAAACTAGTAATGGATAGAAATGTGACAAGTATAGGCGAAAATCCCAAAAACGCCAAAAATGGCCTAAAAATGTCAATTTTCGGTAAATGGTCTTTTGTCGTTCTAACGATCGAATCAATTCTAGGAAGCCTATGGCAATAGACTGTCTAAAGTTTGAAAACTAGTAATGGATAGAAATGTGACAATTAGAAGAAAATCCCAAAAACGCCAAAAATGGCCTAAAATGTCAATTTTTGGTAAAATGGTCTTTTGTCGTTCTAACGAGTCAATCAAGTCTAGGAAGCCTAATGGTGTCTAATAGACGTGTCTAAGGTTTGAAACTAGTAATGGATTGAATGGACAAGTTGGAGCGAAAATCCCAAAAAAAGGCCTAAAAATGTCAATTTTAGTTAAATGTTTTGTCTTTTCTAAGAGTCAAACAAGTCTAGGAAGCCTAATGGTGTCTAATAGTGACGTGTCATAAGTTGAAAAATATGTAATTGATAGAAATGTGAGATAGGAGCGAAAATCCAAAAAAAGCCAAAAATGGCCTAAAATGTAATTTTTGTAAAATGGTCTTTTGTCGTTCTAACCGAGTCAATCAAATGTCTAGGAAGCCTAATGGTGTCAATAGGACGTGTCTAAGGTTTGAAAACTTGTAATGGATAGAAATGTGACAAGTTAGGAGCGAAAATCCCAAAAAACGCAAAAAATGGCCTAAAATGTCAATTTTTTAAAATGGTCTTTTGTCGTTCTAACCGAGTCAATCAACAGTCTAGGAAGCCTAATGGTTCTAATAGGACGTGTCTAAGGTTGAAAACTAGTAATGGATAGAAATGTGACAAGTTAGAGCGAAAATCCCAAAAAACGCCAAAATGCCTAAATGTCAATTTTTAGGTAAATGGTCTTTCGTTCTAACCGAGTCAATCAAAGTCTAGGAAGCCTAATGGTGTCTAATAGGACGTGTCTAAGGTTGAAAACTAGTAATGGATAGAAAGTGAAAAGTAGGAGACGAAAATCCACAAAAACCAAAAAAATGGCCTAAAATGTCAATTTTTATCGTAAATGGTCTTTTGTCGTTCAACCGAGTCAATCAAAGTCTAGGAAGCCTAATGGTGTCTAAGGACGGTCTAGGTTATGTTTAAAACTAGTAATGGATAGAAATGTGACAAGTTAGGACGAATACCCAAAAAAACGCCAAGGCCTAAAATGTAAATTTAACGTAAAATGTCTTTCTTCTAACCGAGTCAATCAACATCTAGGAAGCCTAATGGTGTCTAATAGGAGTGTCTAAGGTGAAACTTGTAATGGATAGATATGACAATTAGGAGCAAAATCCCAAAAAACCGCCAAAAATGGCCTAAAATGTCAATTTTTAAATAAAGGTCTTTTTTTCGTCTAACCCAGTCAATCAAGACTAAGAAGACTAATGTGTCTAATAGACTGTCTAAGTTTTAAAACTAGTAATGGATAGAAATGTGACAAGATAAGAACGAAAATCCCAAAAAACGCCAAAAATGGCTTAAATTGTCAATTTTTAACGTAAAATGGTTTTTTCTCTACCGACTCGATCCAATTCTAGAAGCCTAATGGTGTCCAATAGACGTGTCTAAAGTTTGAAAACTTAGTAATGGATAGAAATGTTGACAAGTTAGGAGAAAAACACCAAAAACGCTAAAATGGCCTAAAAAGTAATTTTGTAAATGTCTTTTGTCTTTAACCGAGTCAATCAAGTTCTAGGAAGCCTAATGGTGTCTAATAGGACGTGTCTAAGGTTTGAAAAACTAGTTAATGGATATGAAATGTGACAAGTTGGAGCGGAAAATCCAAAAAAGCCGCCTAAAATGGTCAAATTTTAACGTTTAAAATGTTTTTGTCTTCTAACGAGTCAAAACAGTCTAGGAAGCCTAATGTGTCTAATAGGACGTGTCTAAGGTTTGAAAAATTATAATGGATAAAGTTGACAAGATAGGAGCAAAATCCAAAAAACGCCAAAATGGCCTAAAATGTAATTTTTAACTTAAAATGGTCTTTTGTCGTTCTAACCAGTCATCAATCAAGGGAAGCCTAATGGTGTTCAATGGGACTGTTAAGTTTTAAAAACTAGTAATGGATAGAAATGTGACAAGTTAGAACGAAAAATCTCAAAAAACGCAAAAAATGGCCTAAAAATGTCAATTTTAACGTAAAATGGTTTTCTTCTAACGAAGTCAATCAAAGTCTAGGAAGCCTAATGGTCTTAATAGGACGTGTCTAAGGTTTGGAAAACTTAGTATGGATAGAAATGTGACAAGTTAGGAGCGAAAATCACAAAAAACGCCTAAAATGCCTAAAATGTCAATTTTGTTAAAATGGTCTTTTGTCGTTCTAACCGAGTCAATCAAATCTAGGAAGCCTAATGGTGTCTAATAGGACGTGTTAAGGTTTGAAAACTAGTAATGGATAGAAAGTGAAAAGTTAGAACGAAAACAAAAAACGCAAAAAATGGCCTAAAATGTCATTTTTGTTAAATGTCTTGTCGTTCACCGAGTCAATCAATCTAGGAAGCCTAATGGTTCTAATAGGACGTGTCTAAGGTTTGAAAACTAGTAATGGATGAAATGTGACAAGATAGGACGAAATCCCAAAAAAGCAAAATGGCCAAAATGTCAATTTTTTGTAAAGGTCTTTTTCTTCTAACCGAGTCAATCAAGTCTAGGAAACTAATGTGTCTAATAGGAAGTGTCTAAGGTTTAAAAACTAGTAATGGATAGAAATGTACAAAGTAGGAGCGAAAATCCCAAAAAGCCAAAAAATGGCTTAAATAGTCAATTTTAACGTAAAATGGTTTTGTCAGTTCAAACCGAGTCAATCAAGTTAGGAAGCCTAATGGTCTTCAAAACGGGTCTAAAGTTAAAAACTGAATGGATAGAAATGTGACAATAGGAGCGAAAACACAAAAAGCCAAAAATGGCCTAAAATGTCAATTTTAAGTAAATGGTCTTTTGTCGTTCTAACGAGTCAATCAACATCTAGGAGCCTAATGGTGTCTATAGGACGTGTCTATTTAAACTAGTAATGATAGAGAAATGTGACAAGATTAGGACGAAATACCCAAAAGAACGCAAATGGCCTAAAATGTCAATTTTAACGTAAATGGTCTTTTCGTTTAACCGAAGTCAATCAAGCTAGGAGACCTAATGGTGTCTAATAGGAGTGTCTAAGTTGAAAACTAGTAATGGATAGAAATGTGACAAGTAGGAGCAAAATCCCAAAAACGCCAAAAATGGCCAAAATGTCAATTTTAAGTAAAATGGTCTTTTTCGTTCTAACCGAGTCAATCAAGTCTAGAACCTAATGTGTCTAATAGGACGTGTCTAAGTTTTGAAACTGTAATGGATAGAAATGTGAAAGTTAGGAGCGAAAACTCCAAAAAACGCCTAAAATGGCCTAAAATGTAATTTTTGTAAATGTGTTTTGTCGTTCTAACCGAGTCAATCAAGTCTAGGAAGGCTAATGTCTCAATAGGACGGGTCTAAGTTTGAAAACTAGTAATGATTAGAAATGTGACAAGTTAGGAGCGAAATCAACAGAAAGCCAAAAATGGCCTAAAATGTCAAATTTTAAGTAAAATGGTCTTTTGTCGTTCACCGAGTCAATCAAATTCGAAGCCTAATGGTGTCTTAATAGGACGTGTCTAGTTTAAAACTAGTAATGGATAGAAAGTGACAAGTAGGATCAAATACCCAAAAAACGCACAAATGGCCTAAAATGAATTTTTGTATAAATGGTCTTTGTCATTCTAACGAGTCAATCAATCTAGGAAGCCTAATGGTGTCTAATAGGCATTGTCTAAGGTTGAAAACTGTAATGATAGAAAATGACAATAGGAGCAAAAATCCAAAAAACGCCAAAAAATGCCCAAAATGTCAATTTTTGAAAGTAAATGGTTTTTTAGCGTCTACCGAGTCAATCAAATGTCTAAGAAGCCCTAATGATGTGTCTAATAGGACGTGTCTAAGGTTTTAAAACTAGTATATGGATAGAAATGTGACAAGATAGGAACGAAAATCCCAAAAAACGCCAAAAATGGCCTAAAATGGAATTTTTACGTGAAAATGGTCTTTATGTCTCTAACCGAGTCATCAATCTAGGAGCCTAATGGTGTCCAATAGACGTGTCTAAAGTTTGAAAACTAGTTAATGGTAGAATGTGACAATTAGGAGAAAATCCACAAAACGCAAAAAATGCCTAAAATGTCAAATTTTGGTAAAATGTCTTTTGTCTCTCTAACCGAGATCAATCAATCTAGAAGCCTAAGGTGGTTCTAATAGGAGTGTCTAAGGTTTAAAAACTTTAATGGATAGAATTGACAAGATAGGAGCAAAAATCCAAAAAACGCAAAATGGCCTAAAATTCAATTTTAATGGTGTAAATGGATTTTTATCCGTTCAACGAGTCAATCAAAGTCTGGAAAACCTAATGTGTCTAATAGGACGTGTCTAAGTTTTAAACAGTAATGGATAGAAATGTGACAAGATAGGAACGAAAATCCAAAAAAACGCTAAAAATGGCCTAAAATGTCAATTTTAGTTAAAATTGTTTTGTCTTCAACCGACTCGATCAACTTTAGGAAGCCTAATGGTGTCCAATAAGACGTGTCAAGGTTTGAAACTAGTAATGGAAGAATGTGACAAGTTAGGAGAAAATCCCAAAAACGCCAAAAATGCCTAAATTGCAAATTTTACGTAAATGTTTTTGTCTTCTACCGAGTCAATCAAGTCTAGGAAGCCTAATGGTGTTAATAGGACTGTCTAAGGTTTAGAAAACTAGTAATGATTAAATGTGACAATTAGGAGCAAAAACCAAAAAAACGCCAAAATTGCTAAATGTCAATTTTTAATGTAAAATGTGTTTTGTCTTCTAACCGAGTCAATCAACAGTCTAGGAAGCCTAATGGTTCCAATAGACGTGGTCTAAAGTTGAAAACTAGTAATGGATAGAAATGTGACAAGTAGGAGCAAAACACAAAAACGCCAAAAATGGCCTAAAATGTCAATTTTAAGTAAAAATGGTCTTTTGTCGTTCTAACCGAGTCAACACATCTAGGAAGCCTAATGGTGTCTTATAGGACGTGTCTAGATTCGAAAACTAGTAATGGATAGAAATGTGACAAGTTAGGATCAGAATACCAAAAAAAACGCCAAAATGGCCTAAAATGTAATAATTTTTGTTAAAAATGGTCTTTTGTCTTCTAACCGAGTCAATTCAATCTAGGAAGCCTAATGGTGTCTAATAGGAGTGTACTAAGGTTTGAAAATGTAATGGATAGAAATTGACAATTGGAGCGAAAATCCCAAAAAAGCCAAAATGGCCAAAATCATTTTGAAGGGTAATGGTTTTTTGTATCTAACCGAGTCAATCAATTAGCAAAGCCTAATGTGTGTAACTATAGACGTGTCTAAGGTTTAAACTAGTAATGGATAAAAAATCGTGACAAACAATATAGGAACGAAAATCCAAAAACGCCAAAATGGCCTAAAATGTCAATTTTTTAAGTAAATGGTCTTTTGTCATTCTAACGACGGAATCAATCTAGGAACCTAATGGTGTCAATAGACGTGTCTAAGTTGTTAAACTAGTAATGGATAGAAATGTGACAAGTAGGAGAAAATCACAAAAACGCCAAAAATGCCTAAAAATGTCAATTTTAAGTAAAATGTCTTTTGTCGTTCAACCGGAGTCAATCAAAGTCTAGGAAGCCTAATGGTCTAATAGGTGGTCTAAGGTTTGAAACTTTATATGGATAGAAATTCAAAGTTAGGAGCGAAAATCCAAAAAACGCCTAAAATGGCCAAAATTCAATTTTTAAAAATGGTCTTTTTCGTTCTAACCGAGTCAATCAATCTAAGAAGCTAATGTGTCTAATAGGACGTGTCTAAGGTTTTAAACTAGTAATGGATAGAAATGTGACAAGATAGGAACGAAAATCCCAAAAAACGCCAAAAATGGCCTAAAATGTCAATTTTTGTAAAATGGTCTTTTGTCTTCTAACACTCGATCAATCTTCTAGGAAGCCTAAATGGTGTCTAATAACGTGTCTAAAGTTTGAAAATAGTAATGGATAGAAAGTGACAATTAGGAGAAAATCCCAAAAAACGCCTAAAATGGCCTAAAATGTCAATTTTAACGTTAAAATTATCTTTTGTCTTCTAACCGAGTCAATCAACTCTAGGAAGCCTAATGGTGTCTAATAGAGTGTCTAAGGTTTGAAAACTAGTAATGATAGAAATGTGGACAATTTGAGCGAAAATCCCCAACCAAAATGGCCTAAATGTCAATATTTTGTAAAATGTGTTTTGTCTTCTAACGAGTCAAACAACGTCTAGGAACCTAATGGTGTCTAATAGGACGTTGTCTTAAGGTTTAAAACTATATAATGATAGAAAATGTGACAAAGATTAGGACCAAAATCACAAAAAAACGCCAAAATGGCCTAAAATGTAATTTTTGTAAAAATGGTCTTTTGTCGTTCTAACCGAAGTCAATCAAGTCTAGGAAGCCTAATGGTGTTCAATGGACTGTTAAGTTTTGAAAACTTGTAATGGATAAATGTGACAAGTAGAGACGAAAATCCCAAAAAAGCAAAAAAAAATGGCCTAAATGTCAATTTTTTAGAAAATGTTTTTCGTCTCTAACCGAGTCAATCAAATTAGGAAGCCTAAATGGTCTAATAGACGTGTCTAAGGTTTGAAAACTAGGAATGGATAGAAATGTGACAAGTAGGAGCGAAAACCCAAAAAACGCCAAAATGCCTAAAATGTCAATTTTTGAGGTAAAATGTCTTTTGTCTTCCTAACCAGTCAATCAACATCTAGAAGCCTAATGGTGTCTAAGTACGTGTGGCTAGGTTCAAAGTAAGGACTAGATAATGTAGACAAATGTGACGAAAGATACCGAAAAAGCAAAAAACGCCATAAAATGGCTAAAATGTAAATGTTTAGGGTAAAATGGGTCTTTGTCATTTCTAAGACGTCAATCAGATCTAGGGAAGCTAATGGGTGCTAATAGAGAGTCTAAGGTTAGAAACTTGTAATGGATAGAGAATGTGACAAGTTAGGAGCAAATCAAAAAACGCCAAAATGGCTAAAATGTCAATTTTTGTAAAATGGTCTTTTATTCGTTCTAAACCGAGTCAATCAACAGTCTAGGAAGCCTAATGGTGTCAATAGACGTGGCTAAGCGTTTGAAAACTTAGTAGATGGATAGAAATTGACAAGATAGAACGGAAATCACAAAAACGCCAAATGGCCTAAATGTAAATTTTACTGGTAAAATGGTCTTTTGTATCTAACCGATCGATCAACATCTAGGAAGCCTAAATGGTTCCAATAGGACGTGTCGAAAGTTAGAAAACTAGTAATGGATAAAATGTGACAAGTTAGGACGATTACAATCAAAACGCTAAAAATGGCAAAATGTAAATTTTACATTTTGTAAAATGAGTCTTTAGTCGTTCTAACGAGTATAAGTCCTAGGAAAGCCTAATGGTGTCTAATAGGGAACCGAGTCTAAGGTTTAATAACTATTAATGGATTGAAACGTGACAAGTTGGATAGCGAAAATCCAAAAAAACGTCTAAAATGGCCTAAAATGTCAACATTTTACTGTAAATGATGGTTTTGTCTTTGCTAACTGGTCAACAACGAAAATCTAGGAAGCATAATGGTGTCTAATAAGACGTGTCTAAGGTTTGAAAACTACTAATGGATAGAAGTGTGACAAGCTAGGAGCGAAAATCCCAAAAAACGCAAAAAATGGCCGAAACTTTCAATTTTTTGCGTAAAATGGTCTTGTGTCGTTCTAACCGACTCAATGAACATCTAGGAAGCTTAATGGTGTCGAATAGGACGTTTCTAAGGTTTGAAATTTAGTAATGGATAGAAATGTGACACGTTAAGGGCGAAAATCTCAATAAACGCTTAAAGTGGCCTAAAATGTTAATTTTTTGGTAAAATGGATTTGTGTCGTTCTAACCGACTCAATCAACATCTAGGAAGCATAGTGGTGTCTAATAGAACGTGTCTAAGGTTTAAAAACTAGTTATGGATAGAAATGTTACAAGTTAGGAGCGAATATCCCAAAAAATCCCAAAAATGGCCTAAAATGTCAAGTATTCGCGTAAAATGGTCTTGTGTCGTTCTAAACGACTTCATCAACATCTAGGAAGCATAATGGTGTCTAGTAGGACGTGTCTAAGGTTTGAAAACTAGTAATGGATAGAATTGTGACAAGTTAGGAACAAAAATCCCAAAAAACGCCTAAAATGGTCTAAAATGTGAATTTTTTGCGTAAAATGGTCTTGTATCGTTCTAACCGACTCAATCAACATCTAGGAAAAATAATGGTGTATAATAAGACGTGTCTAAGGTTTGAAAACTAGTAATGGATAGAAATATGACAATCTAGGTGCGAAAATCCAAAAAAAACACCAAAAATGGCCCAAATTGTCAATTTTTTGCGTAAAATGTTCTTGTGTCGTTCTAACCGACTCAATCAACATCTAGAAAGGATAATGGTGTCTAATAAGACGTGTCTAAGGTTTGAAAACTAGTAATGGATAGAAATGTGACAAGCTAGGAGCGAAAATCCCAAAAAACGCCAAAAATGACCTAAAATGTCAAGTATTTGCGTAAAATGGTCTTGTGTCGTTCCAACCGACTCAATCAACATCTAGGAAGCATAATGGTGTCTAATGGGATGTCTCTATGGTTTTAAAACTAGTAATGGATAGAAATGTGACAAGTTAGGAGCGAAAATCTCAAAAAATGCCCAAAATGGCCTAAAATGTGAAGTATTTGAGTAAAATGTTCTTGTGTCGTTCTAACCGACTCAATCAACATCTAGGAAAAACAATGGTGTCTAATAGGACATATCAAAGGTTTGAAAACTAGTAATGGATAGAATTGTGACAAGTTAGGAACGAAAATCCCAAAAAACGCCCAAAATGGTCTAAAATGTGAATTTTTTGCGCAAATTGGTCTTGTCTCGTTTTAACCGACTCAATCAACATCTAGGAAACATAAATGTGTCTAATAGGACGGGTCTATGGTGTGAAATCTAGTAATGGATAGAAATGAGACAAGTTAGGAGCGAAAATCAGAAAAAAAAAAACGCCCAAAATGGTCTAAAATGTCAAGTTTTTGCGTAAAATGGTCTCGTGTCGTTCTAACCGAGACAATCACTATATAGGAAGCATAATGGTGTCTAATAGGATGTGTATAAGGTTTGAAAAATAGAAATGGATAGAAATGTGACAAGCTAGAAGCAAAAATCCTTAAAAAAACGCCCAAAATGGCCTAAAAGGTGAATTTTTTTGCGTTAAGTGGTCTTGTGTCGTTCTAACCGACTGAATCAACACCTAGGAAGCATAATGGTGTCTAATAGGACGTGTCTATGGTTTGAAAACTTGTAATGGATAGAAATGTGACAACTTATGAGCGAAAAACCCAAAAATGGCCTAAAATGTCAAGTATTTGCGTAAAATGGGCTTGTCTCGTTCTAACCGACTCAATCACTATCTAGGAAGCATAATGGTGTCTAATAGGATGTGTCTAAGGTATAAAAATAGTAATGGATAGAAATGTGACAAGTTAGGAGTGAAAATCCCAAATTACGCCCAAAATGTCCTAAAATGTCAATCGTTTTTTGTTTTGTAAAATGGTCTTGTGACATTCTAACCGACTCAATCAATATCTAGGAAGCATAATGGTGTCTAATAAAACGTTTCTATTGTGTTAAAACTAGTTATGGATAGAAATGTGACAAGTTAGGAGATAAAATCTTAAACAACTCCAAAAATGGCCTAAAATGTCAAGTATTTGCGTAAAATGGTCTTGTGTCGTTCTAACCGACTCAATCAACTTATAGGAAACATAATGGTGTCTAATGGGATGTCTCTAAGGTTTAAAAACTAGTAATGGATAGAAATGTGACAAGTTGAGAGCGAAAATCCTAAAAAAAATTTAAAAATGACCTAAAATGTTAATTATTTGCGTAAAATGGTCTTGTGTCGTTCTAACCGACTCAATCAATATCTAGGAAGCATAATGGTGTCTAATAGGCCGTGTCTAAGGTTTGAAAACTAGTAATGGATAGGAATGTGACAAGTTAGGAACGAAAATCCCAAAAAACACCCAAAATGGTCTAAAATGTGAATTTTTTGCGTAAAATGGTCTTGTCTCATTCTAACCGACTCAATCAACATCTAGGAAACATAAATGTGTCTAATAGGACAGGTCTATGGTGTGAAATCTAGTAATGGATAGAAATGAGACAAGTTAGGATGAGCGAAAATAAGAAAAAACGCCCAAAACGGCCTAAAATGTCAAGTATTTGCGTAAACTGTTCTTATGTCGTTCTAACCGACTCAATCAACATCTTGGAAGCATAAAGGTGTCTAATTGGATGTGTCTAAGGTTTGAAAACTAGTAATGGATAGAAATGTGACAAGTTAGGTGCAAAAGTCCCAAAAAATCCCAAAAATGGCCTCAAATGTCAAGTATTTGCGTAAAATGGTCTTGTGTTGTTCTAACTAACTAAATCACTATCTAAGAAGCATAATGGCATCTAATAGGATGTGTCTAAGGTTTGAAAATTAGTAATGGATAGAAATGTGACAAGTTAGGTGCGAAAGTCCCAAAAAATCCCAAAAAACACCCAAAATGGCCTAAAATATCATTTTTTTGGTAAAATGGTATTGTGTCGTTCTTACTGACTCAATCAACATCTAGGATGCATAATGGTGTCTAATAGGAAGTTTCTATTGTTATAAAACTAGTAATGGATAGAAATGTTACAAGTTAGTAGCGAAAATCCCAAAATGCCCTATAATGTCAAGTATTCGCGTATTATGGTCTTGTGTCGTTCTAAACAACTCAATCAACATCTAGGAAGCATAATGGTGTCTAATAGGACATGTCTAAAGTTTGAAAACTAGTAATGGATAGAAATGTGACAAGTTAGGAGCGAAAATCTCAAAAAACGCCCAAAATTGCCAAAAATGTCAAGTATTAGCGTAAAATGGTCTTGTGTCGTTCTAACCGACTCAATCAACTTCTAGGAAGCATAATGGTACAAAAGGATGTGTCTAAGGTTTGAAAACTAGTAATGGATAGAAATGTGACAAGCTAGGAGCGAAAATCCCAAAAAAACCAAAAATGGCCCAAATTATCAATTTTTTGCATAAAATGTTCTTGTGTCGTTCTAACCGACCCAATCAACATCTAGGAAGAACAATGGTGTCTAATAAGGCGTGTCTAAGGTTTGAAAAATAGTAATGGATAGAAATGTTACAAGCTAGGAGCGAAAATCTCAAAAAACGCCAAAAATGGCCCAAAATGTCAAGTGTTTGCGTAAAATATTCTTGTGTCGTTTTAACCGACTCAATCAACATCTAGGAAGCGTAATGGTGTCTAATAAGACGTGTCTAAAGTTTTAAAACTAGTAATGGATAGAAATGTGACAAGCTAGAGCAAAAATCCCAAAAAACGCCCAAAATGGCCTAAAAGGTGAAGTTTTTGCGTTGTGGTCTTGTGTCGTTCTAACCGACTTAATCAACATCTAGGAAGTATAATGGTGGCTAATAGGACGTGTCTAAGGTGTGAAATCAAGTATTGGATAGAAATGTGACAAGTTAGGGGCGAAAATCTCAAAAAACGCCCAAAATTGCCTAAAATGTCAATATCTAGGAAGCATAAAGGTGTCTAATAGGACGTGTCTAAGGTTTTAAAACTAGCAATGGATAGACATGTGACAAGTTATGAGCGAAAATCCAAAAAATGGCCTATAATGTCAAGTATTTGCATAAAATGGTCTTGTGTCGTTCTAACCAACTGAATCACTATCTAGGAAGCATAATGGTGCCTAATAGGATGTGTCTAAGGTTTAAAAATAGTAATGGATAGAAATGTGACATGCATAAAACTGGTCTTCGCCGTCATTCTAGCCTGACTCAATCAACGTCTAGGAAAGCAAATGGTATCTACAAGGACATACTATGGTTTGAAAACTTAGTATTAGATAGAAATAGTGTCATTTTTAGAGAAAATCCCAAACCCCCCCACCCCCTAAATTGGCCTAAAATGTGAATTTTTTGATACATGGTCTTGTGTCGTTCTAAACCGAAACAATCAACATCTTGGAAATCCATTGGTGTTTAAAGAAGTGTCCTAAGGTTTTGAAAACTAGTAATGGATAGAAATGTGACAAGTTAGGAGCGAAAATCCAAAGGCCTAAACATGTGAATTTTGTTTGGTTACAATAGTCTAAATGCGTTCTAAAACCGACTCAATCACGTCTAGGAAGCAATAATGGTGGTTAATAGGATGTGTCTAAGGTTGAAAACTATAATGGATAGAATTGTGACAAGTTAGGAGCGAAAATCCAAAACCCCCTAAAATGGCATAAAATGTTTAAGTTTTTTGCGTAAATGGTCTTGTGTCGTTCTAACCGCTCAAATCAACGACTAGGAAGAATACATGGTGTTAATAGGACGTGTCTAAGGTTTAAAAACTAGTAATGGATAGAATTGACAAGTTAGGTTGCGAAAATCCAAAAACCCCCAAAATGGTCTAAAATGTCAAGTTTTTTGCGTAAATGGTATTGTGTGTTCTAACCGACTCAATCATATCTAGGAAACATAATGGTGTTTAATTACTTCGACATGCGTTCTCATCAATGAGCGTAGATTAAGAGAAATGGCTTTTTTGCTTGTCACTCTCTATCCATTCTTTCGGGGGAGCTGCCGACACCAGACAATCGCGAGGCACGGGGTGCTTCCTCTTTTAACTATAAACCCCCTGTTCAGTGCTCCCTGCCTTCCTCGGGGAATGGATTCATCTCGGGACAGAATCCGTAGTTAATGCAGTAATGCCCGCGATCGCAAGACAAGAAGGTTGCGATCACAACATGAACAGTGCAAAAAGGTTTTTTGTCACTTTTCCTCCATATTTTTTCGCCGGGGATTCCTCCAAAAAAAGGGAGCGGCTGTGGTCGAACTCTTAATTCTAAAAGTAAGGGCCCTTTTACCAAGTCTAACCAGATAGAAAGATGATAGAGGGCATTCCCGTTCCAAGTCGAGTTCATATTCAGTAGTAGACGTGTTTTAGTAATGGAAAGAAATGAAACAAGTGGAGCGACATCCAAATAAACCCCCAAAATGGCCTAAAATGTCAAGTTTTAGCGTAAAAATGTATTTGTGTCGTTCTAACAACACTTCCCCCCTTCAATTAACATCTAGGAAGCATTTGGTGTTTTTATAGATGTGTCCTAAGGTTTGAAAATTAGTAATGGATAAAAATAAACAAGTTAGGAGCACAATCCAAAAAAACGCCAAAATGGCCTAAAAATGGTGAATTTTTTGGTAAAATGGTCTTGTGTAATACTAACTGACTCTATCAAATGTCTACGAAGCAATAATGGGGGGTTTAATGGGACGGTGTCTAAGTGGTTTGAAAACTAATAATGGGTAGAAATGGGACAAAGTTACGAGCGAAAATCCAAAAAACGCCAAAAAAGGCTAAAATGCCGAATTTTATGTAAAAGTGTCTGTGTTCGTTCTAACCGACTCAATTAACGTCTAGGAAGCATATCGTGTCTAATGAATGTGGTCAAGGTAATGCGTACAAGTGAAGAGGAAAATTCCCAAAAAAAGCCAAAATGGTAAAATGCGTCTGTGTCGTTCTAACCTGACTCAATCAACGTCTCGGAAGCATAATGGTGTCTATAGGACGTGTTTAAGGTTTCGAAAACTAGTAATCGATAGAAATGTGACAAGTTAGGAGCGAAAATCCCAAAAACCGCCAAAAATGGCTAAAATGTGAAATTTTTTTTGGTTAAAATGTAATATTGTGATTCGTGTATGATAAACTTCATGAAAACTCAAGATTACAAATCGTCTATAGAGTGTTTAGCAATAAAAATGAGCTCGGTATAAATAAGGAACAGTAGTCAAAAAGGTGTATGAAAGAACTAAAGATATATTGTAATAGCCTGGCTAAGAAATATTTGGTGCTTTGTAGAATGTTTCCAGGTCAAGCAGAGAGATCGCATCAAAACTCGCCAAAAAGGAATGGGTAGCGTGACAGAATTTGTGCATACAGTGGAGAGTTATGATTTTGCGTCGGGGTATAAACTGTGCATTTCGTGTCGTCGGCGACTGCTGCAACCAGGATCACACGGGTATCCACTCACTGCTCCAGGGTGAAAAAAGCATGAATAGTGTTTCTAAGTAAGTGGAAAGTGTCTCTAGTGGATTGAAAAATGCTAGTAGAAATTGAATTTCTTGGCTGATAGATAATGCTAGAACAGTTTGGTGAGTAGGAGCCCTGAAGAAGTATTGTGTTTATACTAAACATACAACAACGAGTAGAGGCAATCGCCAGCATAAAATGGGCCTAAAGGCTCACATGTATTTTTTGGGAAGGGCGGTAAGGTCTTGCTGTGTCGTTATGAGCACCTTGAGACCTTTATTATCCATAAACAGACACGGAGAGTAAAGGACACAAACCTTCCTATGAGATGAAGTCATGACATACGCCTAAGTGGTATATGGCAGTGACATGGGTGTGACTAAAGGTAAAGATTTTGAAAGAGCTAGTAAAGAGGTGGATGATGCAATGCAACACACTGTTAAGGCCGCATGGCTAGCGGCAGCGAAAACATCCTCAGCTAATCTCCGACGAAATTGGCACTAAGAGAAATAATAAGAGACATAATACATATCCAGATAAAATTCCGTTTTAACCCTAAGCATGACTTAGAATTCTTGACTATTGGTCGTTGCAACCGACTCAGGGTCTAGACTGTTAACTAAGTGCAGAAGAGTCATAAATTCGCAGATCGATATCGTAGATTAAAGACGTAGTATAAGGGTTTGTTGTATATATAGATATAGTTAGTTGTTTGAATATACGTAGAATAGATTGAAACAAGGATGCGGAGCAGAAAGCACTAACTCTCAAAAGAGGATCCCAAGCAATAAAATTGAGCCTCTAATTAGAAAGCGTGTCAAGGAGATATATGGTAATTGTCCGCGTATCTTGAGTAAATGGTCTTGTGGGATCTACTTAATAGTGTAATGGAACAGGCAATAGCGATGCACACAGCATTAGCATAGAAGTGTGACAGAGGTTGAGAGACTTACAGCTCAGATTAAATACATCTCCAGACGTAGGGATGATGTTTGAAAAATTCAATGTGATATTATTTCTTGCTATATGGTAAATTGGCATAAGAAAGGCTTTCAATGTGTCTCAAGAAGTCTACTTAGCAAAACAGTGTTAAGAATAGAGAATTTGGCCTCAAACTTACCTTCTAGACAAAACACTACCGCGACAGCACTCTAATGTTCTCGATAGGAGTAAAATTAGGCTTCGGAACATTAAGCACCGTTGTATAAGTAAGCTTATGTGTGAAAAGATACCAATCGTTAATAAAAAACTTGAAAGGAAGATCACGTAAATGAGATCAGTATTTTATGTAAGGGCGGAAAAAATTGCCACAAACAAAAAATTACTGCTGAAATTATATGACAATAAGACGCTCAATTTAAATTGAGACGCAGTTATATAGAGAAGGAGTGCGAGGAGTAGGAAAGGGCAGCAGTAAGAACGTTTTTGTCCGACTCTTGGTATTGCATACATCACATCTATAGTGCATTCTCTAGAAAGCAATTAAATATTGAGTCTTAGTATGTTTGTGAGGGCAGGAATACGCAGCTTTAAAAGCTTTGATGAAGAGAACTCTTAGAATGAATCTTTGATTCTATCGTATCTAAGAAATATTGTGACAAGTTAGTGGCAGAATGACTCCTTATGTGATTAGTCACTATAAGAGAATGTCCCTACACATCGCCTCAAACTTGAGGTTATGACCTATATAGGTAAAATTGTTAGCTTGTGATTGCTCATTGTTGTGTCACAAGATGGGATCGTTAGTATGGTCGTCTCATCATACTCTGTAGAGCTCAATCAACGTCTAGGAAATATGGTAGTCAAATGGCACGATGTTCTTAGTTATTTGAGTTTTAGAAAAGCACCATAATAATGTTCGCAGACATGTATATGAGACTTTTAAGTCACGAAATCTCTATGAGTGCGTTCATAAATCTTGATAACAAAACTTCCATCAACAACTCGCGTTTGTGCCTCAATTAATAGTAAGTTCTTATTGCCATATAAGTCTGTGATATGTTTGTTGTGGGCGGGAGTCCTCATTACTGTTAGTTGGTGGTTAAAAAATAGCGCTCGAATCAGTTCGCTGTGCTCACAAATTTAGTTGTAGTTTGGTGAACTCTGTCTATATCCTCTCGAATGCGGAGTAGATTTTTATGTTGTTGTTGAGATTATGTCATAATGCAGTTTTTAATGTATCATTGCTCTTCTTCATTAATAACATCATTTTGCAAGGCTCCGGAAATTACAATATCTCAATAACAATGAAAAGCAATAAAAAGAGATAAATAAATAAAAGAAAAAATACAAAATTCCTAATAAAAAATCACGCTTTAACTCCAAGTGGCCTAATCTTAATATATTGTTCGAATTGATATTTTTTGCGCTAAAACTTGGTCTATAAGTTGTGTGATACATATCTAATACTTCGCATACTACTAGAATCAACGTACTTAAGTAAGCATAGGCATGGGTATTTTCTTGGTTTAGACAAGGGTGGTTAAGTAGTAATCGTGAATTGGATTTGGAATATGATTATACTCAGATGAATGTTTTTAAAGAGCCTAATGAAATTTAAGGCGTAATGAGTTATTTATTGGAGAAGAGTACCGATAATATGCTTCCCCCACAAAACTGGAGGTGCCAACTAGACATCATCGCTGAATTATTTAAAGATTAAAATTGATTTCTGCTTATCGTTCTAAACCGATTAGACAATCACAATCTCGCGAATCGCTACAATGTTATAATGAGCGCAATAGTTCATAAGACGTCTTGATAAGACTATATTAATGCATGGAAGGATAAGTTGTTAGAACTGATTAGTCTAGGTAAGTCCGATTATAAGTCATCAAAACGAATTCGACTCCGAAGATAATTGGCCTAAAAGTTGTACTTATGTTGCGTGCGTTTCCGTACTATTCGTAGCGTTAGAGCTGTAATTACAACCTATATAGCATAATGGGTCTAATAGGATGTATCTAAGGTTGAAAACTAGTAAGTGGATAGAAACTGGTGCAGAGTAGGAACGAAAATCGTTCCCACAAAACACAATAGAAGATAGATCTGCAGAGATTAGGTGAGGGCGTAGCCTTTAGTATATGTATGCACTAGATTCATTAATAGTGTGATATCGTAAGTGGTCTTACGATTCGTTTGTTTTAGCCATTATCTCGGACTTGAGCACATAAAACATTAGGAAGACGAGTATAACGGGTGTTTAATTCATGTGTAGTAGTATCTCAAGCCACAGTTATGATAGGAGAATGATCTCCAACAAATGGTAAGGAAAATTTCACGTTGAAGTCACACTTAGATAATCAATAGTGATTGTAAGTAGCAAATAAGCTATCGAGGTATTAGCTAACGACACTGACGATAATATTGTTTCACATCTTGGAAGAATGTGAATTGTCTATGTAGTAACATTTGGATGGCTGTTGATTGTAGGTGTCGTTTTAATGTGAATACGACAGTACAGATTTACTTGGGGAAGAAATCATCAAACGTCGCAATCGTATCATATGGAGCAATTTCTTGTACAAGTGTGTTATTAATAAGATGCTAGATGCACAGGTTTTGAAAAAAAGTATAATGAATTAGGATGAGACAGAAACTTTCCTTGCCAAAAGGATCTCGTAAATAGTTGCTTACATATGATTCTACAGAGGACCAACGAAAATAGCTGCCCAAAAATCAGCACCCAAAAAATGAGAGTGATAACATGTCAAGTTTCTTTAGTCGAGTAATCAATAACGTGATGCTGTTCGATGTCGTTCCTAAGATTTTCTACAAATTATGAAATGACAAAATACATCTATGGGGATAAGTATATAGTGTTTAACTATAGGCTTCATCAAAAAAGTATGTCAGCAGGTAGTTTTGATGAAGACTAGAGTTGATGAAGAACGAAAATGAATAAACAGATTGTTTGGATGTTCTTCTCCGAGACGAGAAGAGCAAAAATCCGAAAAAAAACCGAGGAATCCAACATCAGTTCTATAAGTAAGGTTGAATATATTTTTTGGGTAAGACTAAGAAGTGCTAGTGAGTGGAGAGGGTCGCTTTCCACTATAATTTCACCACGACTCAAATTATAGCGTCGTAAGGCAAAGCCATAATGGTGTGTACGTAATACTGATGGACGAGTCGTTCGAATATAGGTTCTCTTGGTGAAACAACTAGTAATGGATAAATGTTGACCACACGCAATTAACGTGTCAAGAATGCGAGGAACGCCTATATATATAACCCAAACAGACTAATAAAACCCCGCATAATGCTGCCTATAATATTCGGTTGATAATTTTGCTATGCACTAGGATACCGCGAAAGTGGACTCCTTGGCGCGTCTTCTAGCTGAACTCAATCAACGTCTAGGAAGCCTAATGGTTCTAATAGGAGCTGTCTAAGGTTTGAAAACTAGTAATATAGAAATGTGCAAGTTAGAGCAAAAATCCAACCAAATGGCCTAAAATGTCAATTTTTTAAAATGGTCTGTGTCGTTCTAACCGACATCAATCAATCTAGGAACCTAATGGTGTAATAGGACGTGTCTAAGGTTGAAAACTAGTAATGGATAGAAATGTGACAAGTAGGAGCGAAAATCCCAAAAAATGGCCTAAAATGTCAATTTTTTGGTAAAATGGTTTCTGTCGTTCAAACGACTCAATCAACGTCTAGGAAGCTAATGGTGTCTAATAGGAGGTGTCTTAAGGTTAAAACTAGTAATGGATAGAAATGTGACAAGTTAGGAGCGAAATTCCAAAAACCCAAAAATGCTAAAAGTTAATTTTTGGTAAATGGTCTTGTGTCGTTCTACCGACTCAATCAAACGTAGGAAGATAATGGTGTCTAATAGGATGTCTAAGGTTTGAAAACTAGTAATGATAGAAATGTGACAAGTTAAAGGACGAAAATCCCAAAAAACCCAAATGGCCAAATGTCAATTTTTGCGTAAAAATGGTCTTGTGTCGTCTAACCGACTCAATCAACATCTAGGAAGCAAATGGTGTTTAATAGGACGTGTCTAAGGTTGAAAACTAGTAATGGAATAGAAATGACAAGTCAGGAGGAAATCCAAAAAACCCAAAAATGGCCAAAATGAATTTTTTGGTAAAATGGTCTTTGTCGTTCTACACGACTCAATCAACTTCTGGAAGCTAATGGTGTCTATAGGACGTGTCTAAGGTTTGAAAACTAGTAATGGATAGAAATGTGACAAGTTAGGAGCGAAAATCCCAAAAAACAAATGGCCTAATGTAATTTTTGGTAAGGTTTGTGTCTTCTACGACTCAATCATACGTCTAGGAAGCCTAATGGTTAAAGACGTGTTAGGTTTGAAAACTAGTAATGATAGAAATGTGACAAGTTAGGAGCAAAAATCCCAAAAAACCCACAAAATGGCCTAAAATGTCAATTTTGTTGTAAATGGTTTTGTCTTCTAACGACAAATCAATTCTAGGAAGCCTAATGGTGTCTAAGGACGTGTCTAAGGTTTAAAAACTAGTAATGGATAGAAATGTGACAAGTTGGAGCGAAAATCCCAAAAACCCCAAAATGGCTAAAATGTAATTTTGGTAAAATGGTCTTTGTCGTTCTAACCGACTCAATCAACGTCTAGGAAGCCTAATGGTGTCTAATAGGACGTGCTAAGGTTTAAAACTAGTAATGGATAAGAAATGTGACAAGTTAGGGCGAAAATCCAAAAAACCCAAATGGCTAAAATGTCATTTTTAGCGTAAATGGTTTGTGTCGTTCAACCGACTCAATCAACATCTAGGAACATAATGGTGTTAATAGGACGTGTCTAAGGTTTGAAAACTAGTAATGGAATAGAAATGAACAAGTTAGGAGCGAAACCTAAAAACACCAAAATGGCCTAAAAGTGAATTTTTTGGTAAAAGGTCTTGTGTCGTTCTAACGCTCAATCAACGTCTGGAAGCATAATGGTGTCTATAGGACGTGTCTAAGGTTTGAAAACTAGTAAGATAGAAATGTGACAAGTTAGGAGCGAAAATCCAAAAACCAAAAATGGCCTAATAAATTTTTTTGTAAATGGTCTTTGTCTTCAACCGTCAATCAACTTCTAGGAAGCCTAAATGGGTGTCTAATGGACGTGTCTTAAGGTTTGAAAACTAGTAATGATATGTGACAAGTTAGGAGCGAAATCCCAAAAAACGCCAAATGGCCTAAATGTCAATTTTTGTGTAAAATGGTCTTGTGTTGTCTAACCGATCAATCAACATCTAGGAAGCCTAATGTGTCTAATAGGACGTGTCTAAGGTTTAAAACTAGTAATGGATAGAAATGTGACAAGTAGGAGCGAAAATCACCAAAAACGCCAAAAATGCCTAAATGCATTTTTTTGGTAAAATGGTCTTTTGTCGTTCTAACCGACCAATCAAGTCTAGGAAGCTAATGTGTCTAATAGGACGTGTCTAAGGTTTGAAAACTAGTAAGGATAGAAATGTGACAAGTTAGGAGCGAAAATCCAAAAACCCCAAAATGGCCTAAAATGTAATTTTGCGTAAAATGGTCTTGTGTCTTCTAACGACTCAATCAACGTCTAGGAAGCCTAATGGTTCTAAAAGGACGTGTCTAAGGTTTGAAAACTAGTAATGGATAGAAATGTCAATATTAGAGGAAATCCAAAACCAAATAGGCCTAAAATGAATTTTTTGACGTAAAATGGTCTTGTGTCGTTCTAACGACAATCAACATCTGGAACCTAATGGTGTCTAATAGGAGTGTCTAAGGTTTGAAAATAGTAATGGATAGAAAGTGACAAGTTAGAGCGAAAATCCCAAAACCCCAAAATGGCCAAAATGCTCTTTGGTTGTTCTAAAACCGTCTCAATCAACATCAGGAAGCAATAGTGTGTTAATAGGATATCTAAGGTTTGAAAACTAGTAAGGAATAGAAATGTGACAAGTTAGGAGCGAAAATCACAAAAACCCAAAATGGCCTAAAATGTAAGTTTTTGCGTAAAATGGTCTTGTGTGTTCTAACCAACTCAATCAACGTCTAGAAGACTAGTAATGGATAGAAATGTGACAAGTTAGGAGAGAAAATCCCAAGAAACGCCCAAAATGGCCCAAAATGTTAGGTATTTCCGTAAAATGGTCTTCGGTCGTTCTAACCGACTCAATCAACATCTAGGAAGCATAATGGTGTCTAATAGGATGTGTCTAAGGTTTGAAAACTAGTAATGGATAGAAATGTGACAAGTTAAGAGCGAAAATCTCAAAAAATGCCCAAAGTGGCCTAAAATGTCAATTTTTTGGTAAACTGGTCTTGTGTCCTTCTAACCGACTCAATCATCATCTAGGAAGAACAATAGTGTCTAATAGGACGTTTCTATTGTTTTAAAACTAATAATGGATATAAATGTTACAAGTTAGGAGCGAAAATCCCAAAAATGGCCTAAAATGTGAAGTATTCACGTAAAATGGTCTTGTGTCGTTCTAAACGACTATATCAACATCTAGGAAGCATTGTGGTATTTAATTGGACGTGTATAAGGTTTGAAAACTAGTAATGGATAGAAATGTGACAAGTTAGGAGCGAAAATCTCAAAAAACGCCCAAAATGGCCTAAAATGTCAAGTATTTGCATAAAATGGACTTGTGTCATTGAAACCGACTCAATCAACGTCTAGGATGCATAATGGTGTCTAATAGGACGTGTCTATGGTTTGAAATCTAGTAATGGATAGAAATGTGACAAGTTAGGAGCGAAAATCCAAAAAAACGCCCAAAATTTCCTAAAATGTTAATTTTTGCGTAAAATGTTCTTTTGTCGTTCTAACCGACTCAATCAACATTTAGCAAGCATAATGGTGTCTTATAGGACGTGTAAAAGGTTTGAAAACTAGTAGTGGATAGAAATGTGTCAAGTTAGGAGCGAAAATCTCAAAAAAACGCCCAAAATGGCCTAAATGTCAATTTTTTGCATAAAATGTTCTTGTGTCGTTCTAACCGACTCACTAAACATCTAGGAAGCATAATGGTGTCTAATAGGAAGTTTGTAAGGTTTGAAAACTAGTAATGGAAATAAATGTGACAAGTTAGAACCGAAAATCCCAAAAAAAATCCCAAAAATCGCCTAAAATGTCAAGTATTTGCGTAAAATGGTCTGGTGTCGTTCTAACTGACTCATTCAATATCTAGGAAGGATAATGGTGTCTAATAGGACGTATCTAAGGTTTTATAACTTTTAATGGATAGAATTGTGATAAGTTAGCTACGAAAATCCCAAAAAACGCCCAAAATGGTCTAAAATGTGAATTTTTTGCGTAAAATGGTCTTGTCTCGTTCTAACCGACTCAATGAACATCTAGGAAGCATAATGGTATCTAATAGGACGTTTTTATGGTTTGAAATTTAGTAATGGATAGAAATGTGACAAGTTAAGAGCGAAAATCTCAAAAAACGCCCAAAGTGGAGTAAAATGACAATTTTTTGGTAAAATGGTCTTGTGTCGTTCTAACCGACTCAATCAATATCTAGGAAGSATAATGGTGTCTAATAGTACGTGTCTAAGGTTTGAAAACTAGTAATGGATAGAAATGTGACAATAAGGAGCGAAAATCTCAAAAAACGCCCAAAATGGCCTAAAATATCAAGTATTTGCGTAAAATGGTCTTGTGTCGTTCTAAGCGACGCAATCAACATCTAAGAAGCATAATAGTATCTAATGGGATGTTTCTAAGGTTTTAAAACTAGTAATGGATAGATATGTGACAAGTTAGGAGCGAAAATCCCAAAAAACGCAAAAAAAAAGGCCTAAAATGTCAAATTTTTGCGTAAAATGGTCTTGTATCGTTCTAACCGACTCAATCAACATCTAGGAAGCATAATAGTGTCTAATAGGACGTTTGTAAGGTTTAAAAACTAGTAATGGAAAGAAATATGACAAGTTAGAATCGAAAATCCCAAAAAAAAGCCCAAAATTGGCCTAAAATGTCAAGTATTTGCATTAAATGGTCTTGTGTCATTCTAACCGACTCAATCAAAATCTAGGAAGCATAATGGTGTCTATTACTACGTGTCTAAGGTTTGAAAACTAATAATGGATAGAAATGTGACAATTAGGAGCGAAAATCCCAAAAAACGCCCAAAAATGGCCTAAAATGTCAAGTATTTGCGTAAAATGGTCTTGTGTCGTTCCAACCGACTAAATCTACATCTAGGAAGAATAATGGTGTCTAATGGCATGTTTCTAAGGTTTGAAAACTAGTAATGGATAGAAATGTGACAAGTTAGGAGCGAAAATCCCAAAAAATACCAAAAATGGCCTAAAACGTCAAGTATTTGCGTAAAATGGTCTTGTGTCATTCTAACTGACTAAAGCACTACCTAGGAAGCATAATGGCGTCTAATAGGATGAGTCTAAGGATTTAAAACTAGTAATGGATAGAAATGTGACAAGTTAGGAGCGAAAATTCCAAAAATAACCCAAAATGGCCTAAAATATCAATTTTTGCGTAAAATGATCTTGTGTCGTTCTAACCGACTAAATGAACATCTAGGAACCATAATGGTGTCTAATAGGACATTTCTAAGGTTTGAAATTTAGTAATGGATAGAAATGTGACAAGTTAAGAGCGAAAATCTCAAAAAACGCCTAAATGGCCTAAAATGTCAATTTTTTGGTAAAATGGTCTTGTGTCGTCCTAACCAACTCAATCAACATCTAGGAAGCATAATGGTGTCTAATAGTACGTGTCTATGGTTTGAAAACTAGTAATGCATAGAAATGTGACAAGTTAAGAGCGAAAATCCCAAAAAAATCCCAAAAATGGCCTAAAATGTCAAGTGTTTGCGTAAAATGGTCTTCTGGCGTTCTAACCGACTCAATCACCATCTAGGAAGAATAATAGTGTCTCATAGGATGTGTCTAAGGTTTGAAAACTAGTAATGGATAGAAATGTGACTAGTTAGGAACGAAAATCCCAAAAAACGCCCAAAATTGCCTATACTGTCAAATTTTTGCGTCAAAATGATCTTGTGTCGTTCTAACCGACTGAATAAAAATCTAGCAAGTATAATGGTGTCTAATAAGACGTGTCTAAGTTTTGAAAGCTAGTAATGGATAGAAATGTGACAAGCTAGTAGCGAAAATCCCAAAAAACGCCAAAAATGGTCGAAACTGTCAATTTTTTGCGTAAAATGGTTTTGTGTCGTTCTAACCGACTCAATCAATATCTAGGAAGCATAATGGTGTCTAATAGGAAGTTTCTAAGGTTTGAAATTTAGTAATGGATAGAATTGTGACAAGTACGCAGCGAAAATCCCAAAAAATGCCCAAAATGTCCTAAAATGTGAATTTTTGCGTAAAATGTCCTAAGGTTTTAAAACTAGTAATGGATAGAAATGTGACAAGTTAGGAGCGAAAATCTCAAAAAAACTCCCAAAATGGCCGAAATGTCAATTTTTTGCGTAAAATGGTCTTGTGTCATTCTAACCGACTAAATCAACATCTAGGAAGCATAATGGTGTCTAATAGGACGTTTGTAAGGTTTGAAAACTAGTAATGGAAAGAAATGTGACAAGTTAGAACCGAAAATCCAAAAAAAAAGCCCAAAAATGGCCTTAAATGTCAAGTATTTGCGTAAAATGGTCTTGTGTCGTTCTAACCGACTCAATTAATATCTAGGAAGCATAATGGTGGCTAATAGGACGTATCTAAGGTTTCAAAACTTTTAATGGATAGAATTGTGACAAGTTAGGAACGAAAATCCTTAAAAACGTCCAAAATGGTCTAAAATGTGAATTTTTTGCGTAAAATGATCTTGTCTTATTCTAACTGACTCAATCAACATCTAGGAAGCATAAATGTGTCTAATAGGACGGGTATATGGTGTGAAATCTATTAATGGATAAAAATGAGACAAGTCAGGAGCGAAAATAAGGAAAAAAATGCCCAAAATGGCTTAAAATGTCAAGTTTTTTTGAAAAATGGTCTCGTATCGTTCTTACCGACTCAATCATTATCTAGGAAGCATAATGGTGTATAATAGGATGTGTCTAAGGTTTGACAAATAAAAATGCAAAGAAATGTGACAAGTTACGACCGAAAATACAAAAAAAAATCCAAAAATGGCCTAAAATGTCAAGTATTTGCGTAAAATGGTCTTGTGTTGTTCTAACCGACTCAATCGATGACTAGGAAGCATAATAGTGTCTAATAGGACGTATATTAGGTTTGAAAACTAGTAATGGATAGAATTGTGACAAGTTAGGAACGGAAATCCCTAAAAACGCCCAAAATGGTCTAAAATGTGTATTTTTTGGGTAAAATGGTCTTGTCTCGTTCTAACCGACTCAATCAAAATATAGGAAGATTAATGGTATCTAATAAGATGTGTCTAAGGTTTGAAAACTAGTAATAGATAGAAATGTAACAAGTTAGGAGCGAAAATCCTAAAATACGCCAAAAATGGCCTAAAATGTCAATTTTTTGCGTAAAATGGTCTTGTGTCGTTCTAACCGATTCAATCAACATCTAGGAAGAATAATGGTGTCTAATGGGATGTTTCTAAGGTTTGAAAACTAGTAATGGATAGAAATGTGACAAGTTAGAAGCGAAAATCCCAAAAAATCCCAAAAATTGCCTAAAATGTCAAGTATTTGCGTAAAATGGTCTTGTGTCGTTTTAACTGACTAAATCACTATCTAGGAAGAATAATGGCGTTTAATAGGATGTGTCTAAGGTTTAAAAACTAGTAATGGATAGAAATGTGACAAGTTAGGAGCGAAAATCCCATAAAACACCCAAAATGGCCTAAAATGTCAATTTTTGGCGTAAAATGATATTGTGTCGTTCTAACCGACTCAATGAACATCTAGGAAGCATAATGGTGTCTAATAGGAAGTTTCTAAGGTTTGAAATTTAGTAATGGATAGAAATGTGACGAGTTAAGAGGGAAAATCCTAAAAAAAATTTAAAAATGACCTAAAATGTCAATTATTTGCGTAAAATGGTCTTGTGTCGTTCTAACCAACTCAATCAATATCTAGGAAGCGTAATGGTGTCTAATAGGACGTGTCTAAGGTTTGAAAACTAGTAATGGATAGAAATGTGACAAGTTAGGAACGAAAATCCCAAAAAACGCCCAAAATGGTCTAAAATGTGAATTTTTTGCGTAAAATGGTCTATGGTGTGTAATCTAGTAATGAATAGAAATGAGACAAGTTAGAAGCGAAAATCAGAAAAAAAAAAGCCCAAAATGGCCTAAAATGTCAAGTTTTTGCGTAAAATTGTCTCGTGTCGTTCGAACCGAGTCAATCACTATATAGGAAGCATAATGGTGTCTAAAAGGATGTGTCTAAGGTTTAAAAATAGAAATGGATAGAAATGTGACAAGTTAGGAGAGAAAATCTCAAAAAACGCCCAAAATGGCCTAAAATGTCAAGTATTTGCGTAAAATATTCTTGTGTCGTTCTAACCGACTCAATCAACATCTAGGAAGCATAAAGGTGTCTAATGGGATGTGTCTAAGGTTTGAAAAATAGTAATGGATAGAAATGTGATATGTTAGGTGCGAAAATCCCAAAAAATCCCAAAAATGGCCTCAAATGTCAAGTATTTGCGTAAAATGGTCTTGTGTCGTTCTAACTAAATAAATCAATATCTAAGAAGCATAATGGCATCTAATAGGATGTGTCTAGGGTTTGAAAATTAGTAATGGATAGAAATGTGACAAGTTAAGAGCGAAAATCCCAAAAAACACCCAAAATGGCCTAAAATGTCAAGTATTCGCGTAAAATGGTATTGTGTCGTTCTAAACAACTCAATCAACATCTAGGATGCATAATGGTGTCTAATAAGACGTGTCTAAAGTTTGAAAACTAGTAATGGATAGAAATGTGACAAGTTAGGAGCGAAAATCTCAAAAAACGCCCAAAATTGCCTAAAATGTCAAGTATTTGCGTAAAATGGTCTTGTGTCATTCTAACCGACTCAATCAACATCTAGGAAGCATAATGGTGTCTAATAAGACGTGTCTAAGGTTTTAAAACTAGTAATGGATAGAAATGTGACAAGCTAGGAGTGAAAATCCTAAAAAACGCCAAAAATGGCCCAAATTGTCATTTTTTTGCATAAAATGGTCTTGTGTCGTTCTAACCGACTCAATCAACATCTAGGAAGAATAATGGTGTCTAATGGGATGTGTCTAAGGTTTTAAAACTAGTAATGGATAGAAATGTGACAAGTTAGGAGCGAAAATCTCAAAAAATGCCCAAAATGGCCTAAAATGTCAAGTATTTGCGTAAAATGTTCTTGTGTCGTTCTAACCGACTCAATTAACATTAAGAAAGAATAATGGTGTCTAATAAGATGTGTCTAAGGTTTGAAAACTAGTAATGGATAGAAATGTGACAAGCTAGGAGCGAAAATCTCAAAAAACACCAAAAATGGCCCAAATTGTCAATTTTTTGCATAAAATGTTCTTGTGTCGTTCTAACCGACTCAATCAACATCTAGGAAGAATAATGGTGTCTAATAAGGCGTGTCTAAGGTTTGAAAAATAGTAATGGATAGAAATGTGACAAGCTAGGAGCGAAAATCTCAAAAAACGCCAAAAATGGCCCAAAATGTCAAGTGTTTGCGTAAAATATTATTGTGTCGTTTTAACCGACTCAATCAACATCTAGGAAGCGTAATGGTGTCTACTAAGACGTGTCTAAAGTTTGAAAACTAGTAATGGATAGAAATGTGACAAGCTAGAGCAAAAATCCCAAAAAAAACGCCCAAAATGGCCTAAAAGGTGAATTTTTTGCGTTGTGGTCTTGTGTCGTTCTAACCGACTTAAACAACATCTAGGAAGTATAATGGTGGCTAATAGGACGTGTCTAAGGTGTGAAATCAAGTATTGGATAGAAATGTGACAAGTTAGGAGCGAAAATCCAAAAAAACGCCCAAAATGGCCTATAATGTCAATTTTTTTGCGTAAAATGGTCTTGTGTCGTTCGAACCGACTGAATCAAAATCTAGGAAGCATAATGTTGTCTAATAAGACGTGTCTAAGGTTTGAAAACTAGTAATGGATAGAAATGTAACAAGCTAGGCGCGAAAATCCCAGAAAACGCCAAAAATGGCCAAAACTGTCAATTTTTTGCTCAAAATGGTCTTGTATCGTTCTAACCGACTCAATCAACATGTAGGATGCATAATAGTGTCTAATAGGACGTTTGTAAGGTTTGAAAACTAGTAATGGAAAGAAATGTGACAAGTTAGAATCGAAAATCCCAAAAATAAGCCCAAAAATGGCCTAAAATGTCAAGTATTCGCGTAAAATGGTCTTGTGTCGTTCTAAACGACTTCATCAACATCTAGGAATCATAAAGGTGTCTAATAGGACGTGTCTAAGGTTTGAAAACTAGTAATGGATAGAAATGTGACAAGTGAGGAGCGAAAATCTCAAAATACGACCAAAATGGCCTAAATTGTCAAGTATTTGCGTAAAATGGTCTTGTGTCATTCTAACCGACTCAATCAACATATAAGAAGAATAATGGTGTCTAATGGGATTAGTCTAATGTTTTAAAACTAGTAATGGATAGAAATGTGACAAGTTATGAGCGAAAAATCCCAAAAAATCCCAAAAATGGCCTAAAATGTCAAGTTTTTGCGTAAAATGGTCTTGTGGCGTTCTAACTGACACACTTACTATCTGGGAAGCATAATAGTGTCTAATAGGATGTGTCTAAGGTTTGAAAACTAGTAATGGATAGAAATGTAATAAGTTAGGAGCGAATATCCCAAAAAACGCCCAAAATGGCCTATAATGTCAATTTTTTGCGTAAAATGGTCTTGTGTCGTTCTAACCGACTGAATCAAAATCTAGGAAGCATAATGGTGTCTAATAAGACGTGTCTAAGGTTTGAAAACTAGTAATGGATAGAAATGTGACAAGTTAGGAGCGAAAAATCCCAAAAAATCCCAAAAATGGCCTAAAATGTCAATTTTTTGCGTAAAATGGTCTTGTGTCGTTCTAACCGACTCAATGAACATTTAGGAAACATAATGGTGTCTAATAGGACGTTTCTAAGGTTTGAAATTTAGTAATGGATAGAAATGTGACACGTTAAGAGCGAAAATCTCAATAAACGCTTAAAGTTGCCTAAAATGTCAATTTTTTGGTAAAATGGGCTTGTGTCATTCTAAGCGACTCACTCAACATCTAGGAAGCATAGTTGTGTCTAATAGGACGTGTCTAAGGTTTAAAAACTAGTTATGGATAGAAATGTTACAAGTTAGGAGCGAAAATCCCAAAAAATACAAAAAATGGCCTAAAATGTCAAGTATTCGCGTAAAATGGTCTTGTGTCGTTCTAAACGACTTCATCAACATCTAGGAATCATAATGGTGTCTAGTAGGACGTGTCTAAGGTTTGAAAACTAGTAATGGATAGAAATGTGACAAGTGAGGAGCGAAAATCTCAAAAAACGACCAAAATGGCCTAAATTGTCAAGTATTTGCGTAAAATGGTCTTGTGTCATTCTAACCGACTCCATCAACATATAAGAAGAATAATGGTGTCTAATGGGATTTGTCTAATAATTTAAAACTAGTAATGGATAGAAATGTGACAAGTTAGGAGCGAAAAATCCCAAAAAATCCCAAAAATAGCCTAAAATGTCAAGTTTATGCGTAAAATGGTCTTGTGGCGTTCTAACCGACACACTCACTATCTGGGATGCATAATAGTGTCTAATAGAATGTGTCTAAGGTTTGAAAACTAGTAATGGATAGAAATGTGAGAAGTTAGGAGCGAAAATCCCAAAAAACGCCCAAAATGGCCTATAATGTCAATTTTTTTACGTAAAATGGTCTTGTGTCGTTCTAACCGACTGAATCAAAATCTAGGAAGCATAATGTTGTCTAATAAGACGTGTCTAAGGTTTGAAAACTAGTAATGGATAGAAATGTGACAAGCTAGGAGCGAAAATCCCAGAAAACGCCAAAAATGGCCGAAACTGTCAATTTTTTGCGTAAAATGGTCTTGTGTCGTTCTAACCGACTCAATGAACATCTAGGAAGCATAATGGTGTCTAATAGGATGTTTCTAAGGTTTGAAATTTAGTAATGGATAGAAATGTGACACGTTAAGAGTGAAAATCTCAATAAACGCTTAAAGTGGCCTAAAATGTCAATTTTTTTGTAAAATGGGCTTGTGTCGTTCTAACCGACTCAATCAACATCTAGGAAGCATAGTGGTGTCTAATAGGACGTGTCTAAGGTTTAAAAACTAGTTATGGATAGAAATGTTACAGGTTAGGAGCGAAAATCCCAAAAAATCCCAAAAATGGCCTAAAATGTCAAGTATTCGCGTAAAATGGTCTTGTGTCGTTATGGGTTAATACAGATTTAAAGTTTCGTCTCTTATCTATCCTGCCCAGAAGACTAAAGCATAAGAGCTAGCATGGGTGCATCAGTTTTTTAATCTTGTTTGTTTGTTATTTGTTCATATAGAGTGTTTTTTGTCTCTGTTATTTTATAGTTTGTTTCCGGTGATGCTGCAGATGATTGTCCTCCCCTGGCAACCCTTCTAAAGGTGGCTAAGGTGAAGAGAGAAGATGCTTTTGCCAAATCTGCGTTCGGTGGCTTTGTGCCTGATAGGTGGCTAACATTTGTGTGCATTAATAAAATCTTTCTACCTTTTTCAAAAATAAATAAATAAATAAATAAAGGATAATTCTCAAGTTTGAAATGCCCTGAATCACTAACAAAGAACCAACTAAACCACTTTCCATAACTTTTGAAACAAAAAATGACAAATTAACCCAGACTCTTTCTTCCTCTGTTGGCTTTTCCATGATAAACCCAACCAAACTAATCGGACCAGTTTCAACTTTTTTTTTTTGTATGCTAGTTCAACATCACTCTGCAAATTGTAACACAAATTACTATTGTTTTAAACGGTAAGATGCGGGCCTACTTTCTAGTTCAAACACTTTTTAATTTATAAATAAAAGAGATTATAAAGGCGCTTTACATGAAGCAATATATGATATATTTTACCTGATGAGTGACCTTGAATTAACCAAAAGTAGCAATATCAGATTTTTCTCAAGCCAAGAAACCCCTGCATATCAAAATTTTTATAAAAAAAAATCATAAACCAAAGTGCATTCATCCAAGAATAATGTATTTTCGAATAGCCCTTTACAGTGACAAGACAGAAGTACAACAATTTTCAAGAAACATTACTCAACTAAACTTGAGAAGAGCTCCATGGCTTGTAAGGACAGAGTAGCGCATTAGAGATGCCTAGCTGTGCAACAGACAAGTACTCTAAAATTACTATGTTACACACAATTTAAGTTGATTTAATCCTCCCTAATAGTATTGACTTTCTCATAACATGAATGACATTTATCATGTGCATGACCAAATGCACACACTATTCAACTTTTACATCAGATTAAGTTCCAATAGCTTTGCACCTTTCACCATAAAATAAATAAATAAGTTTCAAACTAGATTATGTTCCAATAAAAATAAGGGAAATTCTATACAGGTTAGGCACTATGTTTTTCGTTTTTTACACGCGATGACAACGTTACTTTCAAATTCTACATGCACAACAAGAAAATTGCGCCTCTGGTCGACCATGTTACCGACCGAAAAATCGGCGAATAAGCAAGGGTACGACGAAAAATTGTCGATAACAAGGGTTACCAACCGATAATCGATCGCATAACTGTGCGCGAATTTGGATCGTCGGTAATCCTTAAACGATCGGTACGACTTTACGCACGGATGTCCACACAGACCAAAAAATGGAGGAAATAGGGTTTACCGACCCGAATAATCGGTCTTAATGCCATAAAAATTTGTGTTGTTTTTTTTTTGCGTACAATCCAAACTCGTATAGCCGACCGAGATAATCGGTCGGCAATGTGTATTTTTTTTTGGCTTTCATAAATATATAAAATAATTATAAAAATAAAATAATTAATAATATATTAATAAAAAATTAAGTTAAACATACAACATAAATTTTATATCTTAATATAAATAATTTCGCCAATATACAAGATTCAAGCCATTTAGGTTTCAAAAATTTTCAAGTGAAAATGTAACAAATGGTACAATTCAATAAATGCTAAACTAATAACGACTCTCTACCGCACGAAGGCTCCAGAAGACAGCAGAAACCGTCTGTGCGGTCGTCGGGCGTCGTGTGAAAGAAAGACGGTCCGCCGAATGCCTCATGAAAGCGTCCACTCTGCGCCCTCGATCATCTGCTCCTATGTACTCCGCCTGAGACGTTCTTGTTGTCCTGGCAAGACGGCGCTCTCCAGCCCGTAGGCTTCTCCCTCTAACTCCATCCCGAGCGTCGCTCTGAGCCTCAAAACTTGAGACATCTCTGTCAGTTAGCAGAAACTCGAAGAGTACCCTATCCGGCGTGACCGAGCTTTTCCTCAGTAATAGAGAGAAGCTCATCGCTTGCCATAACCATAACCTCCCTTGGAACATCCGCCAACCTTGTCAAAGAAAAACGTGTTGGATCCAGCCTCCGACGCCGCTGCTGATCATCAGGCTTTTGCGTTATCTTTCCTGTAAATTATGAAGTTGAGCAAACAATTCCAAATAAAGAATATAAACATTGAAGCCCAAATTATAAGGACGGTTTTGAAGACAAATGACCAAGCTTTACGTAAAACATAGCATTTAAGGCATTACTTTTAGTCTTTCGTCCATTGTACATTTTTATCATTCAGTTTCTCCTAGAATCCTTTGACACTAGCTTATTTAGCTGGTTTGACACACAAAGAAATTTTAAAAATTGACATTTTAGGCCTTTTGGCGTTTTTGTTTTCGCTATAACTTGACATTTCTATCCATTAAAGTTTTCAACCTTAGACACGTCCTATTAGACACCATTATATTCCTAGATGTTGATTGATCGGTTAGAACGACAAAGACCATTTTACGAAAATTGACATTTTAGGCCATTTTTGGCGTTTTTTTGATTTTCGCTCCTAAACTTGTCACATTTCTATCCATTACAGTTTTAACCTTAGACACGTCCTATTAGACACATTAGCTTCCTAGAATTGATTGATCGGTTAGAACGACAAAAGACCATTTTACGAAAAAAATACATTTTAGGCCATTTTTGGCGTTTTTTGGGATTTTCGCTCCTAACTTGCACATTTATCCATTACTAGTTTTCAAACCTTAGAACACTCCTATTAGACACCATTATGCTTCTAGACTGTTGATTGAGTCTAGATGACACAAAACCATTTTACACAAATTACATTTTAGGCATTTTGGCGTTTTTTGGGATTTCGCTTCCTAACTTGTTCACATTTCTATCCATTACTAGTTTTAAACCTTAGACACAGTCCTATTAGACACCTTATGCTTCCCAGACTGTTTATTGAGTCGGTTAGAGACAAAAGACCATTTTACAAAAAAATGACATTTTAGGCATTTTGGGTTTTTTGGATTTTCGCTTCCTAACTTGTCAACTTCATCATTACTAGATTCAACCTTAGACACGTCCTATTAGACACCATTACTTCCTAGATTTGTTTGACTCGGAGAACGACAAACACATTTTACCAAAAATTGACATTTTAGGCCATTTTGGGGTTTTTTGGATTTTCGCTCCTAACTTGTCACATTTCTATCCATTACTAGTTTAACCTTAGACACGTCTATAGACACCATGAGCTTCCTAGATGTTGATTGATCGGTAGAACGACAAAGACCATTTTACCAAAAATTGACAATTTAGGCCATTTTGGCGTTTTTTGGATTTTCCTCCTAACTTGTCACATTTCTATCATTACAATTTTCAAACCTTAGACACGTCCTATTAGACACATTAGCTTCCCTAGATGTTGATTGATCGGTTATAACGACACAAGACCATTTTACCAAAAATACATTTGGCCATTTTGGCGTTTTTTGGGATTTTTCGCTCCTAACTTGTCACATTTCTTATCCATACTAGTTGTTTAAACCTAGACAAGTCCTATTAGACACATTATGTTCCTAGATGTTGATTGACTCGTGTTAGAACGTGCAATCGATATATCCATCTCAAAAATGATTCCAATTTTGACGAAAGTCAAATGCATTCCAAAATTTTCGACCGTCCAATATCCGACTATATTTTCCGCATCCGAATCGACCATATCAAATTTGATCAGATTGAATTTTGGTGATCAACGACCCATCAAATTATAATTTTACCCATTTGTTACTTTATTTCCATATTAATTCATTTTTAGATAAAAAATCGGAATTTGATATCGAAAACAAAATGCAAAAATTCGATCCAAATTTTCGTATTTCTTCGATATCCAACCTTAAAACGTATCGGAAGTCCATTTGATGACGCATAGGATCTGAGGATCGATTTGAAGCGTTAGAACGACACAAGACCATTTACGTTAAAAATTACATTTGCCATTTTGGCGTTTTTTTGTATTTTCGCCTAACTTGTCACATTTCTATCCATTACAGTTTCAAACTTAGACGACGTCTATTAGACACCATTAGCTTCCTAGATGTTGATTGAGTCGGTTAGAACGACACAAGACCATTTTACCAAAAATTACATTTTAGGCCATTTTGGCGTTTTTTGGGATTTTCGCTCCTAACTTGTCACATTTCATCCATTACTAGTTTCAAACTTAGACACGTCCCATTAGACACCATTAGGCTTCCTAGATTGTTGAGGTTGAACGACACAAGACCATTTTACCATAAAATTACATTTTTGGCATATTTGGCTTTTTGGATTTTCGCTCTTAACTTGTCACATTTCTATCCATTCTAGTTTTCAAAACTAGTAACTCCTATTAGACAACATTACTTCCTAGAGTTGATTGGTCGTTAGAACGACAAAGACAATTTTACGAAAAAATTTCACATTTTACCATTTGGCGTTTTTGGGATTTTTTCGCTCCTAACTTGTTCACATTTCTATCCATACTAGTTTCAAACCTAGACGGCTATTAGACACCATTATGCTTCCTAATATTGATTGAGTCGTTTAGAAGAACAAGACCATTTTACGCAAAAATTGACATTTAGCCATTTTGCGTTTTTTGGATTTTTGCTCTAACTTGTCCATTTCTATCATTAGTTTCAAACCTAGACAGTCCTATTAGACACCATATGCTTCCAGATTGATTGAGTCGGTTAGAAGACACAAGACCATTTTAGCAAAAATTACATTTATGCCATTTGGGCGTTTTTGGATTTTCGCTTTAACTTGTCACATTTCTATCATTACTAGTTTTAAACCTTAGACACGTCCTATTAGACACCATTAGCTTCCTAGATGTTGATTGAGTCGGTTAGAAGACACAAGACCATTTTACGCAAAAAATACATTTTAGTTCTTTGGCTTTTTGGGATTTTCGCTCTAACTTGCCATTTCTATCATTATATTTCAAACCTTAGAAAGTCCTATTAGACACCATTATCTCTCAAATGTTGATTGAGTCGGTTAGAAACACAAGACCATTTTACGCAAAATACATTTTATAGCCATTTGCGTTTTTTGGGATTTTCGCTTCTAACTTGTCACATTTCTATCCATTACTAGTTTTCAACCTTAGACACGTCCTATTAGACACCATTAGCTTCCTAGACTGTTGATTGAGACGGTTAGAAGACACAAGACCATTTACGAAAAAAATTACATTTTAGGCCATTTGGGGTTTTTTGGGATTTTCGCTTCTAACTTGTCACATTTTATCATTACTAGATTTCAAACCTTTACAAGTCCATTAGACACCATTAGCTTCCCAGATGATGATTGAGTCGTTAGAACGACAAAAGACCATTTTACGCAAAAATTACATTTTAGGCCATTTTGGGTGGTTTTTGGATTTTCGCTCTAACTTGTCACATTTCATCCTACTAGTTCAAAAACTTAAGCACGTCCTATTAGACACCTATTGCTTCCAGACTGTTGATTGACCGTTAGAACGACAAAAGACCATTTTACGCAAAAATTACATTTTTGGATTTTGCGTTTTTTGGATTTCGCTCCTACTTGTTACATTTCTATCATTACTAGTTTTCAAACTAGACACGTCTATTAGCACCATTAGCTTCCTAGATTGATTGAATCGGTTAGAACGACACAAGACCATTTTACGCAAAAATCGACATTTTAGGCATTTTGGGTTTTTTGTATTTCGCTCCTAACTTGTCACATTTCTATCCATTACTAGTTTTTAAACCTTAGACACGTCCTATTAAACCATAGGCTTCCTAGTTGATTGATCGGTTAGAACGACACAAGACCATTTTACGAAAAATTACAATTTAGGCCATTGGCGTTTTTTGGATTTTCGCTCTAACTTGTCACATTTCTATCCATTACTAGTTTTCAACCTTAGACACTCCTATAGACACCATTATTCTTTAGATGTTGGTTGATTGAAAGAAAGACACAGACCATTTTACCAAAAATTTACATTATAGCTTTTGGGGTTTTGGGATTTCGCTCCTAACTTGTTACATTTCTATCCATTACAAGTTTCAAACCTTAAACACGTCATTAGACACCATTAGCTTCCTAGATGTTGATTGAGTCGTTAGAACGACACAAGACATTTTTATCAAACATTTCATTTTAGGCATTTTTTGCGTTTTTGGATTTTCCTCTAACTTTCACATTCTATCATTACTAGTTTCAAACCTTAAAACGTCCTTTTAGACACCATTAGGCTTCTAGATGTTGATTGAGTCGGTTAGAACGACACAAGACCATTTTACGAAAAATACATTTAGCCATTTTGGGGTTTTTTGGGATTTTCCTCCTAACTTGTCACAAATTTCTTTCATTACTAGTTTCAAACCTTATACATTCCTATAGAAAGCATTATGCTTCTAGATTTTAGGCTCATTTTGGGCTTTGTTTGATTTTCGCTTCTAACTTGTCACATTTCTATCCTTACTAGTTTCAAACTTGACACATCCTATTAGACACCATATGCTTTCTAGACGTTGATGAGCTCGTGTAGAACGACACAAGACAATTTACCAAAAAATTGACTTTAGCCATTTTGGGGGTTTTTGGGATTTTCGTTCCTAACTTGTCACATTTCTATCCATTACTAGTTTCAACCTTAGACACTCCTATTAGACACATTGGCTTCCTAAGTTGATTGAGTCGTTAGAACGACACAAGACCATTTTACCAAAAAATTCATATTTAGGCCATTTTGCGTTTTTGGATTTTCGCTCCTAACTTTTACATTTCATCATTACAGTTTAAAACCTAGACAGCTCCTTAGACACATTGAGCTTCCCAGATGTGATTGAGTGCGTTAGAAGACAAAGACCATTTACGCAAAAAATTATATTTTGGCATTTTTGGCGTTTTTTGATTTTGCTCCTAACTGTTCACATTTCTATCCATTACTAGTTTTCAACCTATGACGCTCTATTAGAACCATAGCTTCTAGATGTTGATTGAGTTGTTAGAACGACACAAGACCATTTTACGCAAAAATAACATTTAGGCCATTTTGGCGTTTTTTTGGATTTTCGCTCCTAACTTGTCACATTATCATTACTTAGTTTTCAAACCTTAGACACTCCTATTAACACATTATGTTCAGGATTGATTGAGTCGTTAGAAAACACAAAGACTTTACACAAAAATTACATTTTTGGCCATTTAGGCGTTTTTTGGATTTTCGCTCCTAATTGTCACATTTTTCATTATATGTTTCAAACCTTAACATGTTCCTATAAAGCATTAGCTTCCTAGATTGATGAGTCGGTTAGAACGACACAAGACCATTTTACTAAAAATTGACATTTTAGGCCTTTTTTTCGGGTTGGATTTCGCTCCTAACTTGTTCACATTTCTATCATTACTAGTTTAACCTTTGACACACTATTAGACACCACATTAGGGTTCCTAGACGTTGATTGAGTCGTTAGAACGACACAAGACATTTTACCAAAAATTGACATTTAGGCCATTTTGGGTTTGGGATTTTCGCTCCTAACTTGTCACATTTCTATCCATTACTATTTTCAAACCTTAGACAATCCAATAGACACCATTAGGCTCCTAATGTGATTGAGTCGGTTAAAATGACACAAGACCATTTTACGAAAAATTCACTTAGGCCATTTTGGCGTTTTTTGGGATTTTCGCTCCTAAACTTGTCACATTTTATCCATTACTAGTTTTCAAACCTTAGACACTCCTATTAGAACCATTATGCTCCGCAGAGTTGATTGAGTCGTTAGAACGACAAAGACCATTTACGCAAAAATTCATTTTGGCCATTTTGGGCTTTTTGGGATTTTCTCCTAACTGTCACATTTCTATCCATTACTAGTTTTAAAACCTTAGACCCTATTAGACACCATTAGCTTCCTAGATGTTGATTGAGTTGGTTAGAACAACACAAGACCATTTTACGCAAAAAATCACATTTAGGCCATTTTGCGTTTTTGTTGGATTTTCGCTCCTAACTTGTCACATTTCTATCCATTACTAAGTTTTCAAACCTTAGACACGTCCTATTAGACACCATTAGCTTCCTAGAGTTTGATTGATCGGTTAGAACGACAAAGATCCATTTTACCAAAAAATTACATTTTGGGCCATTTGGCGTTTTTGGGATTTTCGCTCCTAACTTGTCACATTCTTATCCATTACTAGTTTTCAAACCTTGACACTTCCTTTAGACACCATTAGGCTTCCTAGATTGATTGAGTCGGTTAGAGACACAAGACCATTTTACCAAAAAAATACATTTAGGCATTTGGCGTTTTTTGGATTTTCGCTCTAACTTTCACATTTCTATCATTACTAGTTTTCAAACCTTAGACCGTCCTTTAGACACATTAGTTCTTCTAGAGTTGATGGAGTCGTTAGAACGACACAAGACCATTTTACAAAAAAATTACAATTTAGGCCATTTTGGGCGTTTTTTGGATTTTCGCTCCAACTTGTCACATTTTATCCATTACTAGTCTAACCTTAGACACGTCCTATTTGACACCATATTAGCTTCCTAGATTGTTATTGAGTCGCGTTAGAACGACACAAGAACATTTTACCAAAAAAATTGACAATTTAGGCCATTTTGGCGTTTTTTGGATTTCGCTCCTAACTTGTCACATTTCTATCCATTACTAGTTTCAAACTTAGAAGTCCTAATAGAACATTAGCTTCCTAGATTTGATTAGTCGGTTAGAACGACAAGACCATTTTCCAAAATGACATTTTAGGCCATTTGGCGGGTTTGGGATTTCGCTCCTACTTGACATTTTATCATTACTAGTTTTTAAACTTACACATCCTATTAGACACCATTAGCTTCCTAGACTTGAATGAGTCGTTAGAACGACCAAGAACATTTTACCAAAAATTGACATTTTAGGCCATTTGCGTTTTTTGGATTTTTCTCCTAACTTGTCACATTTTCTATCATACTAGTTTTCAAACCTTAGACACGTCCTATTAGACACCATAGTTCCTAGATGTTGATTGAGTCGGTTAGAACGACAAAGACCATTTTACGCAAAAAAAATACTTTTAGGATTTTTGGGTTTTTGGGATTTTCGCTCCTAACTTGTCACATTTCTATCCATTACTAGTTTTTAAACCTTACACTCCTATTAAACACCATTAGCTTCCTAGATGTGATTGAGTCGGTTAGAACGACAAAAGACCATTTTACCAAAAAAAATGACATTTAGGCCATTTGGCGTTTTTTTGGATTTTCCTCCAACTTGTCACATTTCTACCATTACTAGTTACAACTTAAGTCCTATTAGACACCATTAGCTTCCTAGAGTTGATGAGTCGTTAGAACGACACAAGACCTTTTAACAAAACTACATTTTAGGCAATTTTTGGCGTTTTTTGGATTTCCTCCTATTGTCACATTTCTATCATTACTAGTTTCAAACCTTAGGAACGTCCTATTAGACACCATTAGCTTCCTAGAGTTGATTGAGTCGTTTAGAACGACAGATCATTTACCAAAATTACATTTTAGGCCATTTTGGGTTTTTGATTTTCGCTCCTAATTGTCACATTTCTCTTTACTAGTTTTCAACCTTAGACAGTCTACTAGAACATTAGCTTCCTAGATTTGATTGAGTCGGTTAGAACGACAAAGACCATTTACTAAAAAATTACATTTTAGGCCATTTGTTTTGGATTTTCGCCTCCACTTGTCACATTTCTATCCTTACTAGTTTTCAAACTTGACACATCCTATAGACACCATAGGCTTCTTAGATGTTGATTGAGTCTGTAGAACGAACAAGACCATTTACCAAAATTGACATTTTAGCATTTGGTGTTTTTGGATTTTTCGCTCCACTTGTCACATTTTATCCATTACTATTTTTTCAACCATTAGACAGTCCTATTAGAACCATCATTAGGCTTCCTAATATTGATTGATCGGTTAGACGACACAAGACCATTTTACGCAAAAATTACTTTTAGGCCATTTTGGCGTTTTTGGATTTTCGCTCCTAACTTGTCACATTTCTATCCATTACTAGTTTTAAACCTTAGACACATCCTATTAGACACCATTAGCTTCCCAGATTTGATGAGTCGGTTAGAGACAACAGAAGCCATTTACCAAAATTTATTTTTAGGCCATTTTGGCGTTTTTTTTGATTTTTCTCCTAACTGTCACATTTCTATCCATTACTAGTTTCAAACCTTAACAAGTCCTATTAGACACATTAGCTTCCTAGAGTTGATTGAGTCGTTAGAACGACACAAGACCCATTTACGCAAAAAAATACATTTTAGCCTTTTTGGCGTTTTTTTTAGATTTCGCTTCTAACTGTCACATTTCTATCCATTACTAGTTTCAAATAGACACGTCCTATTAGACACCATTAGGTTCCTAGACGTTGATTGAGTCGGTTAGAACGAAAGACATTTTACGCAAAAAATTACATTTTTGGCCATTTTGGCGTTTTTGGATTTTCGCTCTAATTTGCACATTCTATCCATTACTAGTTCAAACCTTAGAACGTCCTCTTTAGACACCATTAGCTTCCCAGACTGTTGATTGAGTCGGTTAGAACGACACAAGACCATTTTACGCAAAAAATTACATTTAGGCCATTTGGGTTTTTTTGGGATTTTCGCTCCTAACTTTCACATTTCTATTCATTACTAGTTTCAAACCTTATACATGTCCTACTAGACACCATTATACTTCCTAGTTTGATTGAGTCGTTTAAACGACACAAGACCATTTACTAAAAATGATGACATTTTAGGCCATTTTAGGGGGTTTTTGGATTTCGCTTCTAACTTGTCACATTTCTATCCATTACTAGTTTTCAAACCTTTTGACACTCTATTAGACACCATTAGGCTTCCTTACGTTGATTGAGTCGGTTAGAACGACAAAGACAATTTACAAAACATTGACCATTTTAGGGCATTTTGTTTTGGGATTTTCGTCCTTAACTTGTCACATTTCTATCCATTCTAGTTTTCAACCTTAGACACTCCTATTAACACCATTTTGCTTTCTAATGTTGATTGGTCGTTAGAAACACAAAGACCATTTTACCTCAAAAATTACATTTTAGCCTTTGGCGTTTTTTGGGATTTTTTCTCCTAACTTGTCACATTCTATCCATTACTAGTTTTCAAACCTTAGACACATCCTATTAACACCATTAGCTTCCTAGAGTTGATTGAGTCGTTAGAACGAACACAAGACCATTTTACGCAAAAAAATCAATTTTGGCCATTTTTGGCTTTTTGGGATTTTGCTCCTAACTGTCACATTTCTAATCCATTACTAGTTTTCAAACCTTAGCACGCATATTAGAACCATTAGCTTCCTAGAGTGATTGAGTCGTTAGAACGACACAAGACATTTTACCAAAAAAAAATACATTAGGCCATTTTGGCGTTTTTTGGATTTTCGCTCCTACTTGTCACATTTCTACCATTACTAGTTTTCAACCTTAGACACTGCTATTAGAACCATAGTGTTTCCAGACTGTTGATTGAGATCGTTAGAACGACAAAGACATTTACAAAAAAATCACATTTTTGCCATTTTGGCTTTTTGTATTTTCGCTCCTAACTTGTCACATTTCTATCCATTACTAGTTTTAAACCTTAGACAACTGTCTATTAGACCCATTAGGCTTTCTCTAGATGTTGATTGAGTCGGTTAAAGACACAAACCATTTTACGCAAAAATTACATTTTTGCCATTTTGGTTTTTTGATTTCGCTCCTAACTTGCACATTTCTATCCATTACTAGATTTCAACCTTAGAGACGTCTATAGACACCATTAGCCTCCAGAGTTGATTGAGCGGTTAGAAGACACAAGACCATTTACTTCAAAAAATTACATTTTAGGCCATTTTTGGCGTTTTTTTGGGATTTTCGCTCTAACTTGTCACATTTTCTTCATTACTAGATTTCAAACCTTAGACAGTCCTAGAACCATAGCTTCCTGAACATTGAATGAGTCGTTAGAACGCACAAGACCTTTTACTAAAAAATTGACATTTTAGGCCATTTTGGGTTTTTGGATTTTCGCTCCTAACTTGTCACATTTCTATCCTTACTAGTTTTCAAACCTTAGACACGTCCTATTAGAACCATTAGCTTCCTAGACGTTGATTGAGTCGTTAGAACGACACAAAGACCATTTTTACAAAACATTGACATTTTAGGGCATTTTGGAGCGTTTTGGGAATCGCCCTAACTTGTCACATTTCTATCCATTACTAGTTTTCAACCTTAGACGACTCCTATTAGACACCATTAGGCTTCCAGATGTTGATTGAGTGGTTAGAATGACACAAAGACCATTTTACCAAAAAATTACATTTAGGCCATTTTGGCGTTTTTTGGATTTTCGTCCTAACTTGTTCACATTTCTATCCATTACTAGTTTTCAAACCTTAGACACTCCTATTAGACACCATTAGCTTCCCAGATGTTGATTGAGTCAGTTAGAAACACAAAGACAATTTTACGCAAAAAATTCATTTTGGCCATTTTTTGGGCGTTTTTTGATTTTCCTCTTAACATATGTCACATTTCTATCCATTACAAGTTTTCAAACCTTAGACGTCTCTATTAGACCACCATTAGCTTCCTAGACGTTGATTGAGTGTTTAGAACGACACAAGACCATTTACCAAAAAAAGATCATTAGGCCATTTTGGCGTTTTGGGATTTTCGCTCCTAACTTGTCACATTTCTATCCATTACTAGTTTTCAAACCTAGACACATCCTATTAGACACCATTATGCTTCCTAGACGTTGATTGCATTGTAGAACGACACAAGACCAATTTTACCAAAAATTGACATTTTAGGCATTTTGGGTTTTGGATTCGCTCCAACTTGTCACATTTCTATCCATTACTAGTTTCAACCTTAGACACTCCTATTAGACACCATTAGTGCTTCTAGATGTTGATTGAGTCGGTTTAGAACGACACAGACCATTTACGCAAAATTCATTTAGGCCATTTTGGGCGTTTTTTGGATTTTCGCTCCTAACTTGTCACATTTCTATCCATTACTAGTTTCAAACCTTAGACACATCCTATTAGACACCATTAGCTTCCCATGTTGATTGAGTCGTTAGAACGAAAAGACTCATTTTACGCAAAAAAAATTACATATTGCACTATTTTGGCGTTTTTTGGGATTTTCATCCTAACTTGTCACATTTCTATCCATTACTAGTTTCAAACCTTAGACACGTTCTATTAGACACCATTAGCTTCCTAGATGTTGATTGAGTTGGTTAGAAGACACAAGACCATTTTACGCAAAAAATACATTAGCCATTTTAGGCGTTTTTTGGATTTTCGCTCCTAACTGTACATTTCTATCCATTACAGTTTCAAACCTTATGACACATCCATTAGAAACACTATGCTTCCTAGACTGATTGAGTCGTGTAGAACGACACAAGACCATTTTACCAAAAAATGACATTTTAGCCATTTTCGTGTTTTGATTTTCGCTCCTAACTTGTCACATTTCTATCCATTACTATTTTCAACCTTAGACACTCCTATTAGACACCATTAGGCTTCCTAAACTGTTGATTGAGTCGGTTAGAACGACACAAAGACCATTTTACGCAAAAATTCATTTAGGCCATTTTGGCGTTTTTTGGGATTTTCGCTCCTAACTTGTCACATTTCTATCCATTACTAGTTTTTCAAACCTCTTAACACTCCTATTAGACACCATATGCTTCCAGATGTTGATTGAGTCGGTTAGAACGACAAAGACCATTTTACCAAAAAATTCATATTTTTGGCCATTTTGGCGTTTTTTGGATTTTCGCTCCTAACTGTCACATTTCTATCCATTTATAGTTTTCAAACTTTAGACGCCTATTAGACACCATTATGCTTCCTAGACGTTGATTGATCTCGGTTAGAACGACAAAGACCAATTTTACGCAAAAAAATACATTAGGCCATTTTAGCGTTTTTTTTGGATTTTTCGCTCCTAACTTGTCACATTTCTATCCATTACTAGTTTTCAAACCTTAGCACATCCTATTAGAACACCATATGCTTCCTAGATGTTGATTGAGTCGGTTAGAAATGACAAACCACTTTACGCAAAAAATCATATTTTGGCCATTTTGGCGTTTTTGGATTTTCTCCTAACTGTCACATTTCTTCCATTACTAGTTTTCAAACCTTACGATTCTATTAGACACACATTATGCTTCCTAGAGTTGATTGAGTCGGTTGAACGACACAAGACCATTTTACGCAAAAATTACATTTAGGCCATTTTGGGCGTTTTTTGGATTTTCGCTCCTAATCTGTCACATTTTCTATCATTACTAGTTTTCAAACCTTAGACTGTCCTATTAGACACATTAGGCTCCTAGATTTGATTGAGTCGGTTAGAACGACACAAGACCATTTTACTAAAAAATGACATTTTGGCCATTTTGGGTTTAGGATTTTCGCTCCTAATTGTCACATTTCTATCCTTACTAGTTTTCAAACCTAGACACGTCCTATTAGACACCATTATGCTTCCTAGACGTTGATTGATCGGTTAGAACGACACAAGACCTTTTACCAAAAAATTGACATTTTAGGCTTTGGTTTTGGTTAGTTTTCGCTCCTTAACTTGTCACATTCTATCCATTACTAGTTTTCAAACCTTAGACATCCTATTAGACACCATTGGTTCCTGATTGATTGAGTCGGTTTGAACGACAAAGACCATTTTACCGAAAATTCACATTTTAGGCCTATTTTGCGGCTTTTTGGATTTTCGCTCCTATGTCACATATTCTATCCATTCTATTTTCAAACCTTAGACACTCCTATTAGACACCATTAGCTTCCAGATGTTGAGAGTTGGTTAGAAGACAAAGACCATTTTACGCCAAATATTGACATATTTTGGCCATTTGGGCGTTTTTTGGATTTTCGCTCCTAACTTGTCACATTTCTTATCATTAAGTTTTCAAACCTTAGAAACGTTCTATTAGATACCATTAGTTCAGACGTTGATTGAGTCGTTAGAACGACAAAGACATTTTACGCAAAAAATACATTTTGGCCATTTTGGGTTTTTTTTGATTTTCGCTCCTAACTTGTCACATTTCTATCCATTACATAGTTTTTAAACCTTAGGAAACTCCTATTAGACCACATTGCTTCCTAGATGTTGATGAGTCGTTAGACGACACAAGAACCATTTTACCAAAAATTTACATTTTAGGCCATTTGGCTTTTTGGATTTTCGCTCCTAACTTGTTCACATTTCTATCCATTAACTAGTTTCAAACCTTAAAACGTCCTATTTAGAAACATTAGTTTCCCAAATGTTGATTGATCGGTTAGCGACACAAGACCATTTTACGCAAAAAATTCACATTTTAGGCCATTTTGGCGTTTTTTGGGATTTTCGCTCCTAACTTGTCACATTTCTATCTCATTACTAGTTTCAAACCTTAGACATGTCCTTATAGAACGCATTAGTTTCCTAGAATTTGATTGATCGTTAGAACGATCAAAGACCATTTACGCTAAAAATTGACATTTTAGGCCATTTTGTGGGTTTTTGGGATTTTCGCTCCTTAACTTGTCACATTTCTATCCTTACAGTTTTCAAACCTTGACACATCCATTAGACACCAATAGGCTTCCTAGACGGATGTTGAGTCGTGTAG
>SNQN01003065.1:0-21420 GCA_008642245.1 Bassia scoparia
TGTGTTGAAAAGTGAAGAGTAGGATATAACGAAGTAATGTAACAGACCAAGGTTGTCGTGACGTACAGACCAATAAAAACATTATCTGGCCTATTGTTCAATAAACTGACACTTATCACTCAAACACAACAGATATTCATACACGGCAAAAGACCAAGATCACAGGAACAAGAAAAAGATAATAAATATAGACAAATTAGTCAAAAAGGTTTGACTTAACCTGGTTAATTGCCTATAGGCTTACCCTCAGAGGCTAAAATCAGATGAAGATGTGGACAATTTCCTATTTGGGAATATGTTATTATCATCTACCTTATTCCTGCTAATGTCAGCAACACCAATGCTTTGTAATGGAGTAAACATGAGCAAGTTGACATCTAGTATGCAGAGACCAGTAAAAATATTTACTAGTGAGGATAAAAGCTTAGATAGCTATTAGACGCTTTAATGTGTACTTTTCTTGCTGGTATCTAATTAATTACCTTAACCTATTATAGCGCATTTCATAACGTTTACGGTTGTACATATGATTCCTGCATTGTTAAGAGTCTATTTATTGTTAGTTATGTTGTTTGTAGGCATGTAAACCGTATTTTGGATGCCATTGGATTTCAGTTCTTGTCTAACTTCTTATATTTAATATGACCAATTACAATGTTGTTAAATAATTCCGAGTACGATGTATTAAGATGATAATGAATTAGAAGGAGGTTAGTTATGCTCAAATTAAGGTGTCATTATGACATAACATTATCACCAAAGAAGCAAGTTTGAAGACATTACAGATATCCCATATCTTTCGTAGTTCAGATTAAATATTGGAGGGGAGGAAGAGAAAGAAAAGTACTAATACAGCAATTTTTGAGAGATGCTGAAAGTTTGAAGACTAGACACATCTATTCAATGGTACTTTGTGCATAATTTGATACAACACGATACGGACAAAACAAACTACATAACTTAATATGCACCCAATAGTTAGCGAATTAATATTCATTGGCAATAAAATCGTATGAATGTTCGTGACAAATGCGCACCTTACATAGCCTGATGAAAGACATGAAGAATGCATTTTCTAGAAATGGGTTTTTTAACCCTCATCCTTCAAGATCGATAGTCTCGAACCGTTATAAGACAGATCATAAGAAAGCCAACGACACTAAGTCTTACTGGATAAAGATAATTGTTAGTCATATTGTCTATAATTAATCGAGTTCCTAACTGAATGTGTGAGTTTTGCCATGTATTTATAAATTGTTACATCTAGTTAACTACTTAGCACTGTTTATATATCCGATGTTAGCTTATTTTTTAATTCTTAGTGTGTTTACTTTTACATTTCAGCTTAAATAAATTAAGAATTAGAAATAATTCTATCTTTCAAATTTAATTGAGTTATCTATTACATATTTTTGTTTATTCTTTTGTAAACCTTACACAACGTTGGATTGAGTCATAAAACCAATTGCAAACAAATACAGTTACTCATATGAGTTACTATTTTCTTTATTTTAGAGACTTTTTCTATTTCCATATGTGCATATATGATTATAATAATATGATGATACTTACGGCTCAATAAACTCAAATATCCTTACACAATGTAAACTTGTGTTGTCATGAAATTCACCTCGCGAAAGCTATGGAGTATTGACTATTTACCATGCAATGGTATTTAGCTATGTCTTATTGAGTTTTAGAATGTGTGGGTACTTTTTCGATGTTTCTCTAAGTTCAAAGTTTATAAAGAAATAAAATGTACACTATGTTGTGCAATATAAAAGATTGTAGTTGAACTTGATTTCTGATGAGTTAATTAAGCATTAACAATAACTTTGACGGATTTATATATTAATAATTAACACCCAAGATTTATATACTATTTAACAATATGGACTCTCAAACTATTACCACCAGCTTAGTTACTTATTTCATTTGCTATGAGCTCTAAGAATTGAATTTTATTGAAATAAATGACGGTATTGATTTTCTGAAGATTAAAATGATATATCCGTATTTACATTAGTAAACTTGCCTATAAACATACTCTGCTGATTATTCTCTCAATAATATGGACTTCCTTAATCAAGTTGAAAGCTTTCATACTTACATTTACTTATAATGATGACTTAACTTTATTTTCTTTATTTTCAGACAGGTACTTTTGATGGTCCAGGTTATGAAATTCATAAAAAAAAAACAATCTAGTATCAAACAAATAGAAGTTACTAATTGTAATAAGTTATAAACCTTGACAATACTACATATATTATCCAAAAACAAGTTAATAGTGAATTTCAATTATACTATATATAGAATGTACACTTTACTAATAAATTTCATCAATTATTGATGTTACTTCTATTTCAAGAGTAAAATCTTAAAAGAATGAGATATATTATGTCTAAAGAGACATTATATATTGGTCAGTACTCACCCCTTATCAAAAATCTTTAAGTATGTATAATAAAAACAAAAAGAGTGGACATTCACTTAACACCATTTAACGTACGCAACAGGATTACTTATTTACTTATTTAGATGTTACTCTTATTATTGACTTTTAAACAATATTATGCAGTGAATAAGTCTAAAAGAGTGTAAGTATTAACAAGGATTTTCAGCAAACCAAGGATGTTGTTATATTCATACATAAAAATGCAGTTCAAGATTTGGAGCCATGTTAATAACGACTGATCTATGCTCAGAGTTACAAGGTAGAACAATCTTCAGCACCATTCTTAGATATGTTATGCAAAGCATAACAGATGATTGACAGAGTTAGAGGTTGGAAGTTTCAGCATCGATCGGAACAAAACATTACATGATAATACATATCAACGAAACTAGATAATATACATATATTGTGTTTGTTTTATGTATGACTATATAAATCTATTTCAAGGAAGATAGAGTGCCATTAGTTGGGTTGTTGCAATAAGACCAGAACGTTTAGGCAAACGTGTTATTGCGATTCTCTTCGTACAAGATGAAACATTTAACACACTCATCTCAATCGAGCTTCGACAGATGATGCTTCCACAATGCACATGTAGCAGCCTTGAGTTTGGCTATCATATATGCTAATAAGTTAAAATCTGTTAACTAGTAAGATTTGATTCACTTCTTCAAGATATATCTATGATATGATTATCATTTATGGAAGAGGAAGGGAGAAGTGAAATTAGAGGAAAGACTTACTTAAAGTGTTGCTATCCAACTCAACAAATCCAGATGTTAATTCAAGATTAACCTCTCAATACTGGTCTTATATTTCGATCTATTTAATGTTTTCAACGAAAACATGTATATCTTTACTGATGTTTTTTAGTCACTCCTTAAACTTATTATATTTTACATTATGTTAAGTTATACGTTGAATAGCCCGCCTAAATATGACTTCACTATCTACCGTTAGCGGTTGCTTACATGTTATTGCATCTTGAGGTTTAAGATATTACTTTCATAGTTATTAGTTTTTTATTGTTGGTTTTTGTAAACTTTTTCTGCTGATAGTATTTAGTTTAATAATGAAGTATTTATTTGAATGACTTACATAGTACATAGCATACTACACATTTAATAGGCGTATATAGTACTAAAGACTTCATTAAGATTTAGCCGACATATACTTTTCAAATTTGTGATCTACTCTTCCACCAACTGATTGAATTTAAGTTGTGTACCATTTCTGTCCAAATTTTGTTATAATAAATGTATTACTTGTCACTTTTCCATGTTTTGTCGTTTGTTAGTTCTCATATTTTATGACTGTATTTTGTTATTTCCAATTTTTCTTATGTGTCATGATTTTCACTCTTAATTTTTTGGTGTTATAGATTTTCTCCAATATTTTTTACCTATTTTCAACGAATTATCCTAGTCTTTACTTTATTTATTTGAATTTTCTTGTTTTTCTGTAGTGATCGGAGATGTTACTGCATCAACTTATATGTTTTTGTGTTTGTAGCCATATCAACTATCTTTGACACAGCGTGAGTGAGCTCTAAGCCCACCGAAGTGTAACACAAGTAGCGAGATATATAACAAATAACGAACTGTCTGTTGATCCACATTAGGCATTGAGACCAAAACGAAGAACTTTATGGAGCAAAAAAAGAATGGCGAGCAAGACAACAAAGAGATCATGAGATCCGAAAACTGAGTCAGCCCTGTATCAAAGTTCTTTCGAATGCTTTTCAAGAGGTCATTAATCGAATAAGCAAAAAAGGTACGCCGCTGTTACCGAACGATTGAAGGTTTGATCGAAAGATTTTTTTTTAATGCTATATACATAAAAAAGCCAGCAATATATTCAGAAAGGTTTACCAAACGAAAGGAACTTATGATACGAATTACCTTTGTGTGGCTAAACGGTCTAACCATTTAAAGATTCATCACTACAAGAATTGATAAAGACATCATGTCTCTTAAAATAACACAGAATTGTATCATACTAGTCAGCTATATGGTTAAGTTCTGATGGCGACCAGTGGGCCGGTCGCCACATATCCAGGCAACGACGCACAGAATTTGCATGAAACCAGGAGGAATGACCAAACAAAAAGAGTGAAGAAATCAAAGTGAGTACAAAAAATACACAGCTTTGTTGGTTAAATTGTATATCACGAGAAAGTTACAAGACAAAATCAATAAAAAGCCAGTAAAGCTAAAAGAATTCAAAGGATTATTGTGTAGAACTCTTGCAAGGAAATGCACACCATATAGACAAAAGAAGGGACTAAAACCCGCAGATTGGTATAAACTGCTTCTAAGACACAGATGTTTCGTGAGTTTGGTAATAGTTTGCTTCACTTGTTTTCTTCTTCAAACCCTACCATTCATAAAGTCACTACAGCTTGAATATAATAAGGAGTTTCGATGTTTGGTACTGTTATTGTATCATTGTTCTTCAAAGAAAAGAGTTATATTGTGATATGGATTAAATTAATATTCACAACATTGTTACGATTGAAAATTGTAACCCTATGTGTTTAAAAGTTGTTGCTTTATAGGGAAAATTATAACCTGATCCAAATCTAAACTTCTATATAGGCAATAATAGTAAATGTCTTATACAATCTGATAAGTTGCTCACTACAGACTGTGAAATAAAACAGTATCTAATACACAATACAAAGAACGAAGATAATCCACAGACAGTAGTAGCCACTCTCTTGAGAGAATTACGGATTATAACAAACCAGCGAGAGACCAAGAAATATGAAAAGCATTTGTACAATTATAGAATCAAGGATACAAGAGGGAACTTAACTTACCTAAGATGTGGAAATCACTGAATCCTGAAACATATTGATTTACAAGATGCTCCATTAACTTCAAGATGATTTAAATCACAAGAATAAATTCAAACATCCCTTGAATATTAAAGAGAAAGATAGATCTAGAAATACAGAATTTAAAAAACTATTGATGAATAATGATTCCGGTTATGTAGAGTTTAATTGCTCCACCAAAGATTATAACCCGATCAAAAAATTTTATGAATAAGATAACAAGCCTAGAGTAAATTAAGAACTATTAATACACAATATATATGTAATAAATACTAGTTAATCCTTTTATTAGTATAGTGTGTGTTGCTGAGTCTGCATCCTTTGTCCAAACTAATATATTAATGTAGATTAACCAAATTCTCAGAAGCACTATTTATCCAGTCAATCTAGCAAATATATTCAGTTAACTTACAAATCCACTAGACAGTTTAATTGAAGTATAAATTTCACAAAGTTGTAACAATTCAAATAATATATATAACAAAAAGTTTATACAATCAGATGATATTACATAAAATTTTATAAGTTTAAATCGTATTAATTTTAATGCGTAGTCAGAATTAAATGCTATCTTAATCCTAGTCTTCTTTCTGTATTGTATTTTTTTATTTATTATTTGTTTTTCATTATAATGTCTTTCTTTACTCTCCTGATTTCATTTAACTTCACTTTTGTTTCAACATTATAGTTCATATAAACTTCTAAAAAAGACACTAATTCTTAAGAATTAGATCATATATATTAATTATAACATATTATGCTATATATATATATATTATATTGCTTACTATAATTACAATTTTTTTATAATTCCATCACCTATTATTATCCCGAATATTTGCACCAATTTTGGGATACTTATTTATGCTTTAATGTAATCTATTACTTATAAATTTGAAATTTTATAATTTTCTTATGATCCTTTTCTTAGCTCAATATTTACATAAAGTTTATGGTGAAATGATACAAATTATCAGCATTCTTTTACAAGTTATTCAGTTATAACTAATGACCAATAAAACTCTTGCAAACCGAAATTAAACATAATTTTTACTCATCAGCACAAATTTGTGGATAAATTAGAATAAAATATAAAAACAACACATACCAACTAAAACAAACATGTATATAATCGACAAGATAAAAATTCACATTAAAAAGTACCTAACATTTAAATCTAAAAAATAAACACTGCAGATTATAAACCGAATATAAATATCATAATAAAAATATTTACTAGAAACAATTGAATGTGTATATTAAATTGATTGAGTGAGGTGGCGTAATAATGCTAATATTACGATTCATAAGTACTTGTTTCATTAAATACTACAAAAACAACATGATTGTTTAAGCTGTTGGCAGAATATAAATTGTTCTTAACAATAATACACCCGACGATAAGTGTTTTACCAAATACGATTAAAGTCATATGTGTTTGCCATTCTGCTATAAATGGTGAACTGACTGTTCTTTTTCAACCACTGTCAGTGGCACGTTTTTCCGTCAGCAGAATCAGCAACTATGTTTGAAGCTTTCAGAGACCATGTTAGATTTAACTCTCTTTCTGTCTTGCTTCTTCTTCATTGTGCCTAAAAGACAGAATCAAGAACTGGAACGTCTCCTTGTGTTAAAAATCCAATGCCACCTTACTTCAAGAGCGGCTTCATCTAATATCAAATTCTGATCAGACAAACTAATAACCGTTTGCAACAAGGAATTACAGCCGAAAAACACGACGTCAAAGTATAGCCTAACAAATTAAATTCAAACACGAAGATCAGCGATTTGTAGAAAACATCATAGTAAACACCAGAGAAAAACGTATTAAAAACGAAAATAGAAAAAAGATCAAGTTATTTAAGATTATGCCACATATCGACAATAAAAAAAGAAGAATATGAGAAATAGAACCTAATATGTTAAAAGTCACATTGCGCGAAAATAATAATAAAATCTCCTTCTACTCACTCTACCACCCGAGAATTCAAAAAAGATGGTTCAATTGTGCCAAAAAAGTGCAGAACGTGAGTGAACAATGAACATGTATATAGATCCGACTATATGTAACAACATACTGGAGAAAGTTCGAATGAATAGGACCATCAAAATCACTCTTTTCAATTGGGGCCGAACCGTTACCTTTCAACGCCTTCAAACCCACTATATTCTTTATTAATGGTTCAGCCATGGATATCTGGAAAGAATAATTTTTTACAAGCATGGTATATAAAAGTAGAAACTAACAGAAATAGTAATAAACCTTAAAGAAACAAAATAAAAACGATTAAAAATTAACAAAAAACAATTACAATTTTAATAACAAACCATAAAACTCAGTGCTCTCGTAAAAACAAACTGACGCTTCTTCTTCCTTAACGAAACTATAGTTTCTATTTCCAAGTAATAATCCTCTGTTTTCAAGTTGACACACGCACAGAAATGGTTGCCATAATGATATGAAGAAATATCTGACCAAAAAAAACAAGTTATTAAACTATTATAAACTATTATCAACAAAATTGAAAAAGTAACACTTAAATTAAAAAAAGGTAAACCAAATTGAAAAATGTTAATTGATAAAAGTAACACAGAACAAAAACCACCTAAAACCAAAAATAATTATATTTACACAAAACATAAAAACAGGAGGAAAAAGTATATTATCATATTTACTTTACACAACAAATAAAAAAAAGAGGAAAAGTGATATAAATAAAACAAAAAGAACTACTATATATAAACAAAACAACACAACCTATATAAAACATATAAAATAAGCGTTGAACAAAAAGTAAGTCTTAATATGAAAATAAAGTATGAGTTCAATTAAAAAAACACAAAAACGATGAATTAGTACTATGTACTAAAAGTAAGTCAAATACACAAAAAGTACTATTATAATTACTCAAAACATATTGAAAAAACCTAAAAAAAGGGTAAAATTCATAAACAAAAACTTGTTAAACAAACATACTATAAATAAATAAACACTACAAAACAAAAGAAACAAAAAAAGAAATAACTTTGAATTAAATACAAAAGTAACACTAAAATGGCTAAAAAGTAACATTAAAAGACGTTAAATGAGAAGTTAATTATACCCAACTTACAATCACTAATTTTCAAATTAGTCTTTTGTTGTTGGAATCCACAATGTCCATGAAGAATATAGCTCATCAACATTTTTCACCTTCTTCTTCATCCTTGTTACTTTGAGCAAAGGGCGCCAATATCTGAATAAAAATATTAGCAAACAACAACAGAACAACAAGAGAAAGAAAACATAGATTACAAAAATATTATTTACCATTGAAATGTTCCAAAAAAAAGAACGATTGAAAATGGTTCACATCTTGGATTATCATGCTCGTGCAAATTCAAAAAATTCATATAGCAGTCAACAAATAACTTTACAATTCCCCTTGTTTGTAATGAAAAGCATCTTCCCGAGTAAAGTGTTACATGTACCAAATTACAGCCAAAAGTTCGCTGAAACAAAAAAAAAACATATAAGTAAGCATTCAACAACTAAAAAGTACAACAACAAGAAAAAAAAAACTAAATATTTTTTTTAAAAACATCAACTTACAAATATAACTTCTATCTAATTAATTACACAACTTACTGTTAATAAATACAAGGTGAAGCCAAATACTATTAGATAATATGACTTACATATTACTTATTTTTAAGGTATTTCATTTCCAGTTGGAAATATAAAAAAAAGTATTTATGTTCAAATAAATGATACTATATCATAATTAACCTTAAAATCTTCAGTTTATCAAAAAATTAAAGAATTACTATTTACTTAATATGAGTTACTATTCTTCATCTTAGAGTTACTTTTTCATTTTAAGGTTAAAAATTATAAAAACATGAGTATGTTGAAATAAATGGATTCCTATTTCATAATTAATCATACAACAACTGCTGTTTAATAAAAACAAGGAAAGCAAACACTATTTAGAAACATGAGTTCTAATGGTTATTTTAGATTACTTTTTCATTCCAGCTAAATTATTAAAAAAACACATTCTAATGTTCAAAATAACCTATATTAACTATTTGGATATTAACCTTACACAACTTCTCTTTTTTCATTACAAACAAGGGGAAAGCCAAAAATACATACATAACATGACGATACATTTCTTATTTTACGAGATACTTTTTTTCATTGTCCATGCGTTAGAATATCTTATAAAAACACACTCTCATAGTTCAAAATAACATTGATCTACTATTCATTTTTAACCTTTCACAAATCTTAATTATTTATAATTAAAGGTTAAAGGAATATACCTCTTAATGACATTATCAGTTAACTATTCCTCTTAATGGTTCAGAGGTACTTTTTCATTTCACGCTTAAAGATTATAAAAAAATAATATTATTTAATTGAAATAAATGTATTACTAACTTTCATTTAATTACCTTACAAATTTAAAGTATTTATACAACAAATGGTGCAACACAAACAAAACAAGACAGAAAATTAAAATAAAAAAAATAACCACATTGAAATTAAAAGCTAGTTTAGTTACACTCAAAATCATTTCAAAGAAACGGTAAACCACATTAAAAAAAACGTGATAATTAGTGATACTCATGCTCGGGAAAATCTGACAAGTCATTACACAATTTAGCAATAGTAATCAGCAAACTTTGAGAACTGGATACTGTTCTCATTTCTTCTCTATGTGCAGAACGGATTATTCCGCTGATTGTCATGCTTCATTGAAATATGTACTAAAAGCCAATACCAAAATGACCACAAAAATCATGTACACAGATTATAAAGAGGACCTCAAACAAAAGGCTTCCGCGTTATGTTCACATGTAGATATACATGTAATAAACTTCACTTACTGAAGCAGTTTTAATACAGACGATTTTTACCCGACTCCAACATCCAGCCACGATAGTGACCTGATTGCGAGTTACGTTGCATCCACTACCACGCAAAAAACCCCTTACCCTGTGAACCAGCACAGCTATCCTGGTAAATGGCAAACATTTGGAGATATGTTTTCGGTGAACGTCCGTTTTCCTTAAACTTAGCAGCCAACGCTTAACTAGCAATACTCCCATCATTGCAACTTAACCCATCTGAATCTTCCTCCGTTTCTTCTCAGCAACTTCAACACTGCTTTTCAGTAATTAGGGATCAGAAAGATTCAGATTCAACCAAAAAACATAGAGGATCCTGATCAATAGGATCAGTTGATGAACCAACTTAACCTCCGAAAGACTGATTTGCAACAAGTAGTAATCAGAAGCAGATAATGCCACCAAGACCAGCAGCACCCACAACGGTCAGACACATCTACACCATCTACACCATGAACATTGTGGAAAAAATCAGCTTAGAACACATCCTCCACCTTACATCAAGGATCCCAAATGTAGGAACTCTGACTGCTTCAAAACATCATCTTACTATTCAAGTTAGTCACATCAACTTCCATATTACCTGACATCATCATGCACATCCACTTGAGGATAAGATAAACAGCAACTTCAACATTCTCAAAATTCTCATTTCTCATTCTCAATCACCAAATGGCAGCATCTTGTGAAGACATCTCTTGAAATATATTCTCAAATGAAGCATCAGGAGGAGTATGTAAATTTTGGATCGTGACACGAAAAAAAGAGCAAAGAAGCGAATTTCTTCATTCATTTTCAACCCTCTTTGTAAGCGTATCAATTTCACTCCAAAAAGAAACATTGATGGAAGAGGACTGAATTGAGATAGTGAAGGTGACTTTAACATAGTCACTTTTCTCATCTTCTTTTTCGCCAAAGAACTTGCGATGCTTTCATAGTATCCACATTCCGCTCCAAACAGAACGGAAAACAACTTCATATTCCTCTTCAAATAAAGGTATTGTTTCCAACATCCTGCAAATAAAAAATTGCAAATAGTAACTATTAGTTTGCAAAAGAGTAACCAAAAGAACAATAAAGTAAGTACTAAAATCAAAAGAACAAAAACATATAAATCAACAATATTAACAATACATAAACATAGAAAATAACAAAACAAATCAACAAATTAAAAAAAAACACAAAACTGAAAAGAATAACAGTTAATAGCAAAAAAAGTATACCAAATTACAAAATTATAGAAGTTAAAGTTACACAACGAGAGAAAAAACATGTGTAAATAAAAAATACTAAACATGTAAATATACAAAAACTTATAATATAACAAAAGCAAAACAAACAGAAACAAAATTTAAATAAAATTTAAAAATAAGTAACATAAAATCAATAAAAAAAGTATCCCAAAATTGCCAAAATGATAATCAAAAGGAATCGAAAATAAAAAAATGAAAAAAAACAACTACAATAAATCAGAGAAAAGTAACACAAAAAAACATAGAAAACACAAAAAAAAATTGAAACAAAATGAAAAGATAACACTAAATACAAGAAAAAGACAAAATAAAATTGAAAAACAAATCATAAAATAAAACAAAAAATACAAACAAATTAAAGAAGTAACACTAAATCACACACAAAAACATATAAAACAATAAAATTACTAACAACTAAATTACATAAAAAGTAACACTAAACAGTAAAAAAGTAACACTAAATTAAGGAAAAGTAAACAAAAAAAAAAAGACAAAGCAATAAGAAACAGCAAACAAAAAACAAAAGTTAAAAAAAAATTTAAAAAAAAATATTAAGAATATAACCATAGAATAAGAAAAAAAAAACTCTTAACATCCTTGTCACTCATAAAAATTTCTTCATCGGTCAATAAATCTTGGGCAATACAAACTTCACAATAACGCTCCGAATCATCAACACCAACATTTTAAACTTCCTTCAGATTTCTTTTCTATGACATCATCTTTAACTTTCCTGACATATCATCTTGATGAGAGCATCTTGAACTAAATTTTGATCAGAATCATCAAACACCAGCTGCAACCTCTTTCGAACCTTTCAACTTCAACATCTTGAACCTTTAATACTCAAACATCATGCACAGAATCATTGCCTTCTTGTCGGGGTAATAGGATAAGAAATCATCCAAACACCAGCACCATACTCACCACCTTCATCCTTGATTCGCTGCTTTTATTTTCTTTCGTAGTCCAGTGTTGTATTAAAGGCAATGTTCTAGGAGCTTTGAAAACCTCTAAACATTATGACGATGAAAGGTACAAATTTGAAGAAGAAGAGACAACCACCATGTACTGATCTTGATCGGAATAATCTTCCATTAAGACCCTAAAAAACTTTCAAAACATATGTACACCAATCTACTTTGAAATACTCAACATCCTCTAGAACTCTAACCAACTTCAAATCAACTCTTCCTATGCCAAAGTAGGTGTAAGAAGTAGACAGAACATACATCAGCAACAACTTTCTTAAAAGTATCATCACCGGTTCCTTTCATCTGATTGCAACTCACTAAAAACTTAGTAATCTGAACTTCTTTACCATCACCCATAAGTTATTCTCCAATAGTCTTTCAAATCTTTATCCTGTCCATAACCAGAAACTTGAAATCGGCAAGTCACAAATGGTTATAGCCAAAGACATCATGAACATCAGCACCATATAGCTGACTAGTATGATTACCAATTGTCAAAACCCAACTTTAGGAAGCCAAAGTTACGACACAAAGTTTCGTTCATATCTCTTTGAAACTCCTCTATATCTAAGCATAACAAATCTCGCAAAAACCCGAATCTTCCGAACACGTCCTTTGCTTATCATTAAGACTTTGAAGAAGTTCTCATACAAAACTTGCTGACATTTGGCTTTTGTTTCAACTCTCTTGGGTATCTCAGCTTGTCAAACCAATGGCAAGCCTATTCCTCTTTCTCGTGGCTTAGGAAATCATCATGTGTACACTCAACAAGATCAGTTGATGTGCCTACAAAAACACAAAAAACATTATAATGAATGCAAAGTAAAACGCAAAACCACACAGAAAAAAAAAAACAAGAAAATTTCAACATAACTAAAAAAGTAACAGAAAATCTTGAAAAGGTAAACCAAATTGTTAAAATCTTAAACAAAAAAAGTAATCACACAAAAAATGGAAAACAAAAATAGTAACAAAAAAATATGAGAAATAACAAACAAAAGGAAAAGAAAGAAATTTTCAACAAAATTGAAAAAAGTAACACTAAATCAGAGAAAAAGTAACCAAATTGAAAAAATGTCGAATTAAAAGCTTAAAACATAACCAAAAAAGATATAAAACATAATATTAACAATAAATAAATATTACTAAAACAACATAAGAAATTAAAAAACCAAAAAAAAAAATTAATAAATATAAATATTAAGTAACAATTAATATCAGGTAAAAAGTAAACCCTAAGAGAAAACTAAAGTATACCGAAATAAAAAGAAAAACAGTAACACCTAAAACAGCTAAACAGTAAAACATAAAAGACAAAAAAAAGTAAAGTTAAATAATAACAATTGATAACTACTAATTTTCTTCAAAAAAAAATTCAATAGAAATAAATTTACTATACAAAAAAATTTAAAAAAATAAAACAACACTCACATTGCAGGAAGACTGTGAAGAATGAATGTGTTAATAGTTTCATCTTCGAAGAACGCATAACACGCTTCGGTCTTTGCCATCACCAACAAGGGCATCACTCTGAGAACTAACAACATCCTTAGAAGATATCTCTTGAGATACACAACCTAAGCCCTAAAAACTCTGCTTTCAAGATTCAAGTCAATATCATCAAGATTCACAGCATCTTTATCTACATCTTTTGAGACTTTATCACTCTAGCTACTGTACAACTCGCCGCTTGGGTTGAACCTTTTCTTACTCAAAGGAACATCAGATTTGTCCTCTTAGCATCATCCTCTTCTTTATCATCACACATCATAATATATTTTTAAAGCATGTCTTAAATCGAATACGTTCAAATTTGAATTTACTAAACCCTCTCATCTACTTATCATCATGAAATCATCCAATTAGAGTCGAGAAGAATACAAGCAAGCAAGATGGAAAATAGTATATTCATCAACAAAATTTCTTGAACATCAGTCATCATACATCGTCAACAATAATTTCGCTTTCTTTTTTGCCAGTCAGAGATTTAGAAGGAACAGTCATCAGCCATTTTTCTCCACAACTAAACATCAAACAATCCTTTTCACTCTCACAATCCTTAGAAACGCACCAACAACAACATCAAACATTCTGACCACCAGTTATCAAACCAACTTTAAGAACTAACATCAACATCAAGTGAGTTTACCTTACATACTTCAACATTAAAAAACAAAGAAAAAAAAAAACATACATAAACAACCCACTATACAAAGTAACCGAAACAGTACAAAAGTACATACAAAAATCAAGCCAAATGAGTAAACAAATAAAAGTAGCAACTCACTATGAACAACAAGCAAATCAAACAAACCTTTCTTGCTTCTTTATTTAATAGCTTTCAGAAAGGAGCTTAGAAGGAACATCATCATCATTGTTGTCACAACCAACATTATCATCAACACGTCCTTTTGCATTTTCATCAGATTCTTGAGAAGCACCAATCACCAACATCAACTTTGCTCACTACACAGTATCAACCAATGATTGAGAACAACACACATCACTTGGTTTACTCTACAAACCTCAAAATAAAAATAAATAAAAAAAACTTTGAAAAACCAACCCACTATTACAAAAAGTACCATAAACAGCACAAAAAGTACATACAAAATCAACATAACTAACAAATAAATAGCAACTCATAACAAGAAAATCAAAGCAAAGACAAAGACAAAGAAAAATAAAAAAAAAACAATTAATACAAATAATACAAAACTAACAACTAATACTTATAAACTAAACAAAGAACTACATACAAAAAGTACATAAAAAATCTAAAAAGTAACACACTATCTTACAAAAGTAACAACCTAGTATCAATTAACAATGAAATAAACTAACAAAAGTATCCATAAAAATACTTAAATAAGTAACTATTAAAATACAAAAAACAATTCCTCTACTGATCTTTTTCCTAACAAGTCAACAAAAAATACATACAAATCCACAAAAGTAACAGGTATCACCACAAAGATAACAACTATAGTATCAATTTAACAACTGAAATAAGAAAAACTAAAAAGTAACCACAAAAAATCAATAAGATAACTATTTAAATTAAAAAAAACACCACTACTGATCTTTCGACTAAACAAAAAATACATACAAATTCTAGAAAAAAGGTAACAGCTTATCCAACAAAACTAAGAACTAATATCGACTAACAACTAACAACCTAAAAAAGAACCAAAAATACATAATAATAACTAATAAACACAAAAACAATTCCTCTACAGATTCATCTTGTTGACAACCACAACTACACACAACAGGACAAAAAGTAGACAAAAAAAAAAATAATAAGTATATCTAAAGAGTTAAAAGTAGATAAAACATAAACACAACACCAAACAAAATCATAAACAAAAAGTAACACCCCAAACAAGCAAAACCTAACCTAAAAATACAGAAAGTAACTATAATTAAAGAATTCAAACAAACAATAACATTTACAAGCATACACAAAACAAAAAAACACTAAATACAACACAAGAACATCAAAGAACAACATTGCAATTAACAATAACAAATTTAAAAACGATTAAAACAAATTGAAACAAAGAAAATTGACAACAAAACAGTAAATAAGAAAATTAAATGGAAACAAACCTTGAAACTGAATCTAAAACCTTGTTGCTCCTTTCCACCACACGTTTAACAATTTTGAATTTCGGCATTTGATGAGGCGAAAAAAAAAACACCAAAAAAAACTCGAAATTGAAGTAACGCACGAGATTTAATGAAAGTAAAAGGAAAATCAAACCAGAAACAACAACAAAATGATTAAACAAAGAGAATGAAGTTTACTAAATGAAAGGAGAAAGAAAAAATGAGATTTTCGAACTACAACTGACAAGAGAGGAAAACACCTGAAATGAAAACTGACATGATGAGAAAGAAATGAGTGAAGGGAAGAAAGAAGAAAAAAGCACGAAATTCAAAACAAAAAGAAAATAACGGTTAAGTGATTTGGGCCGAGCAATACATGTASAAAATAAACGCCGTTTTACTTACTAAATGGACCCCGTTATTTTCCATAATTGGGCCGCCCAAAATTACAAGGCCTCACCATATATTAAAATRAGGCCTGCCTCTTTTAAAAGTTTGTGCATTTTTATAATGCATCATTGTAAATTAGGAAGGAATTGAATTTAATTTGAATATGTAGATTATTTTTTTGATAATATAAGGGTAAATAAGTCATTTCATAGGGGGGACACCATAGCTCCCCCCTTGGCTTATATAATAGAGATACAAGTAGTTAAAGTCTAAAAAATGCATTCTTTTCACAAAAAATAAATAAATAAAAACAAATACATGAAGAAACTACTAATTAAAGTAACCCAAAAATATCAAATCAAACTTATATGACCTAAATCTTATTTGTGTATGATGAAGCGAATGTGCATTAAACTTAAAAGAAGGAAACATTTGCCACCGAAGTGTTTAATTTCAGCTTCTAAATATATTATTCGTCCATTCTTTATTACTAGATTGTGCCCGAGCAAATGCTTGAGTGTTACCAAATAGAAGTAATTACTATTTTTTGTTTTACAAATAATCTACGGAGTATCTAAATCAATCTAAAATTATCTAGTGTAAAAAATTAATCTACAATTATATATTCATGGAATGAAATAAAGAATAATATAAATTAACTTAATTTTTGTATAGTAACGGAGTATATAACCTTTATAAATTTTGTTTTACTCCGCCTTCCCGTAACGTAATTGGTGTGAGTTCTTGTTGGAGGTGTAAGGTATGTATGTATTTTTTTATTATTTATTTATTTTTATTTTTATTTTTGCTCTGATTTGTAGAAGTGAACTCTGAAAAATTGGTTATGCGTTAACTGTGCATTTAGGTAGTTCATTTAATTAATTTATTTTAGTAGTTAATTTTTAGGTGGTTACTAGTTTTATTAGARGGGTGGTTAAGGGGAGTGTTTGCATTTGAAATATTATTTTGGAGGGATTGAATGAGAGTGCTTGATTTAGGATTTGGAAGGTTTGTGTTGAAAGTGAATCTCTATTAATATATAGATTTTCACTATCTAGTGGTGCAACTCATATTCATGTGTGTTTCAAAGGTTACATTTAAACAATATAATATTATCGGCTAATTATGTACGTAAAAGGAGTATTAAGTATTATTATATATGTACATACTATATATAATGTGTATTTATACTATAATCTATCAAATGGTTGCATGCATGGCACACAGCAACTGGCATCCGCATCTACGTCGACTATGAAAGGGGTATAAATACCCATCTGAGAGTTGATTATGTTTCAGCCACATTTTCATATTCAATCCTTTTCCATTGAAGTTAAGATACATTCGATCCAAAACAATGTTTGGGAATTATTACTGATAAAAGAATAGGATTAGAGTTAGTTGTTGAGTTGTTGTTTGGACATACTTTCACATTTGAAATTAAATTAGTTGTACAATACAAAAGTATGTTTGGGAAATACGTACTATATTGATAATGAAACCTAGAAAATAGCTAGGTTTACAATCGTTGGATATACTCGTCTTGTTTTACGTTTCAATTCCTATATATACAAGCTAAGTTTGCCAACCCAAAACGATCTAAATTAAATTCTATTGTAATAATTGATTCTAACTAACCGAGTTGCTATAAAAGGATTTGAACTCTACTCGGTAGATCAGAGTTTTTTACAATTCTACTAGATCCAAATCCGCTACAAAATAACAAATATTATCTTCCATGAGTTGAAGCTCCTTTAGTATTGCATGGAAGCAGAAGAGTCGTTCAGTACGCCTAGAAAATCCTCCTTGATAGTACCAATGCAGAACTGCACGCAAACAAAATCAAAACAATTTGTTAATTTATAAATTTATTACATGAGAGTTGATAGTAAAGAAAAAGGCGAGTTGAGTTGAGTTGAGGGCATACAATTTCTGTGGCATCAAACCGAGTACCAATAATCTTCAGCCGCACTTCACTATCTTTTTGTATCTTAGCCTGTACCGTGAGACAAACATACAAGATTAATGATTAAATTAAACGGGTATTTTGACCCGGACAATACTCTGGGTTAACACTTATTTTAATACATATATAACAACCAAATTTAATTTCTAATGATCAAATTACAAATTATTTTATCATAAAAAACTTAGATATTATTTCTAACAACAAAATCATACAAGTTATTTAAAGAAATTCAAGTATACTTACAATGTACACATACAAGTCATGATTTCATGCATTTGATAGCATTATAAATAATATAAAACATAAAGGAAATTAACTAAAAGTAATGTTTCTCTAAAAAAATTAAATAAAATAAAGTCAATAATATATTTTGTATATATTCTAAAGGAGAAAAACCTAACAATACGATGAACGAAAAATTGAATAAATTGTTTTATCTACTCTTTAATAAAAAAAATAGTTTAAGTTTTTTTATTCGGAAACAAATAATTAAAGAAATCATTTAAAACTAAATAAAAAACTTATAAAACTAAAAAAGAAAAGAAAATAAAGAAAAAAAAAGAAAAGCAAACAATATTTTAATAGCAGGGAAGGGAAAAAAATTAAAAAAATAGGAAAGTGACACACGTCAAAAATCTCTATTATATAAGCCAAGGGGAACAATGGTGTCCCTTATTAAAAGACGTAAATAACCTTAATGATGTAAAAGACTTAATTGCCCTACATTAAAAAAATATAATTTTTTTATACTTTCCATACTAAGCAACGTAAAAAACGTATATTGACTAATTTTTTCTCATGAATAAAAAAAAAGAAAGTTTAACTAATTAGTGTAAAAACATTCAAATAAAAATACATTAATTACATTGACTAATTTATTCAATTGAATAACTTAAACATTGCAAATTATTTTGAAAAAAGWTTAATAATAACTAACAGCCATTGTTAATTTGAAACTTTACCCAATTACTCTGTACATGATTTTTTTTCTAATTGAATATTTGTTTAATATAAAATTTTAAACTGACTACACGCATCGCGTGCTTATAGTGCTTGTATATAAAAACCAAGTTATTAAGTATAGTATAGATTCCATGCAACGTAACCAAGAAAACAATTCAAGAATTGCATATCAAACATGAAACATCAATCGATAGAATTAATTAACAAGGGACTCTATCTATCTATCTATATGAGATCGATCGAGAACATACCGAACCATCGGACGTCGCATATGTTGGTGTATCTGCTTGCTGGAACTCCATATCATCCGGTATTAACTACACACAAACATACATAGATACATAAGATATAAGCTAATAATTAAGAGACGTTAATTACCATTAATTATTCATAAGATATACTGCATACTAAAAAAAGAATATGAAACTTACGTGATTAGACACGAAAACCTGAACAGGACCCGCCTCGGCAAAGAAACCCAATCTGCCAAAATAATTCCAACATTTATGAATTCATTTAATTTAAACAAACAAAACTAATAATGGAGCAAAATAATTAAGAATAGTACGTACCCTGTTAACCATCGTTACAACTGCTTCAATAACCTCGCCCTTGAACGGTCGGAAAGCCACGCATCGATACTTGACCGGAACGGTGACGAACCCACTTTGATCTTTGATCAAACCTTTGCCAACATGCTCAACTCCCGTGATTGCCACCACAATTCCATGTTTCCCACTATTAAAGATCATAAATATATATTATTAGGTTAATAATTACAAACATAACATATACGAATTACGAAGTATATATATAATCTTGAAATTCCAAAGAAAAGAAAAGAAAAGATTAGGGCTTAGACATTGATTCGAATAATGAATACTATACGATCGAAATTGGGGAAAAAGGCGAAACAAACCTGCAAGTACCCTCGACTTGTTTGATGAGGTTGGAGACGAGTTGGTCGTGAAAACGAGGACCAAAGTGACGAGGGTGAACCTGCATGTCCTTCTCTAGTGTTGCGTGGAAATACATGTTGATGTTTCGCTCTGATTTCTTTAATTTCTCTCGGAGTATACAAATGAAATACAATGATACGGACTACTGCAAGTTTACAAATAATATTAGGGATGTCATATAAGACTTTGACACCGACATACTTAATACTTTTGTCACTTGGGCCTTGGGCCTTGGGCTCATCTAATAAAGCCCACATAAGTCCATATCCCGCTTTAAATTGTGCAATTGTTATCCGACTTATCCCATAAACTGATAAACCCCACTCCATCATGCTCTGTACACCCTCTTTATTTACCCACCCATATTTCCTATTATCGAAAGGTTAGTTGTTTGTTATTTACAAATAGAAAATTATTTGCTTGTATTTCTTTATTTTTTTTTATTTCTTATTAGGGGAGGGGTGTATATTGCAAGGTGAGAGGGGGTCTAAACTAATAATTTGTCTCGAAGTGTGCCCTTTTAACGGTTTGGTTTGCTTTATGATTTATAAAAATACGATTTCATTTATGATTTTTTTGTTAATACGGTTTACGGTTTGATTTTACAAAAAATTATAAACCAAACCAAACCGTAAACCATTAAACCATATTTTAATATCTATATAATTGAATTGTTTTAACGTGCGTGTATAAAAATTTAAAGAAATTAAAAGCAAATAAAAACGACAAAATTAAAAATATCACATAATTTTATACGATTAAGAGGTTAGGTTTAGAGTTAATATTTATTCTTTATGTTCAATTTATTTAATCTCTATTATATAAGCCAAGGGGGGAGCAATGGTGTCCCCCCTATGAAATTACCTAGGTACCCTTAATGATTTGACTATTTTAAAAATATATATGAAAATTCAAATATAGCTATAAAACTTAACACTAAAAATGGAAATAATTGCTCACAAGTTTAATGCATTTATTCTAACAAAATAAATATAAAAATTATAACATTAAATTATTTTATCAATTAATACACAATTAAGTACTCTTTATTACATATAAACAAATAATAACAAGTTCAATCTATTCAAAAGACAAATAGTTGCTAAA
>SNQN01003065.1:35053-48876 GCA_008642245.1 Bassia scoparia
CTTCCCCGAGCTCTTGGCCCGTAACGGGGTCAAGTTCGGTGAGGCGGTGTGGTTCAAGGCCGGGTCACAGATCTTCAGCGAAGGCGGGCTGGACTACTTGGGCAACCCGAGCCTGATCCACGCACAGAGCATCCTGGCCATCTGGGCCTGCCAGGTTATCCTCATGGGAGCAGTCGAAGGGTACCGTGTGGCCGGTGGGCCCCTCGGGGAGGTGGTGGACCCACTATACCCGGGCGGTAGCTTCGACCCGTTGGGGTTGGCCGATGACCCGGAGGCATTCGCTGAGTTGAAGGTGAAGGAGATCAAGAATGGGAGGTTGGCTATGTTTTCGATGTTCGGGTTCTTCGTTCAGGCGATCGTGACCGGKAAGGGCCCCTTGGAGAACCTTGCGGACCACCTTGCCGACCCGGTTAACAACAAYGCGTGGGCCTACGCCACCAACTTTGTCCCCGGAAAGTGAGGTGTTGTGGTGTTTATTTGTATGTTAGGGAGTTATCATTAGGGAAGATTGAGAAAGTGTTTTGACAGCTTGGGACTTTCTTTGTGCTTCAGTGTAAATTACTCATTATGCAATGGAATTAATGTTATTATTACTTTGTGTGTACTAATTATGTGACTTGTCATGTGTTATAAACTTACTAGTTTTTATGTACACGCGATGCGTGCTTGACTTATGAATACTGCAATTCGTTTAAAATGATTATACAGTACGGATTTAAATAAAATATTTTTAAAAATTTGATATTATTAATTTATATATAGCTAATTAGCAATACAATTTATCTTAATTGTAATTAATTTGTAAGTAACTATTACTTGAATTCAAACTATATTTCATAATGTTTTAATTCAATTTGAAATATTGTTCGTTGAATTAAATTGTTCACTAATTAAGTCACATAATAATTGTATGTTCTATTTTGATGAATATGGGTAATTCAAGCACATCAATTCACAACTTTTTTTTATTAAGGGTATTAAAGTCCATTAGGCACATTTAATCATTAAGGGTAATACCGACTTTTAATAGGGGGGACACCATCTTCCTCCCCCCTTCCCTTATATAATAGAGATAATGTTGATTTGGACTATGTTTTTTCTTCAAATAACTTGAAATAATTATCTCTTAATTGCACTAAAGCCTAATTAGTTAGTTGTTGTATTTAAATCTAACGAAGAAGTCAATTAAAAGATGTTTGATTGAGCTAATCAAGATTATACTCCTGAATGATAACCCTAGCTGAGTGATGTTACATTACTAATTTAATCAAGAAAACTTCGAAGTAACACGAGAAGAAGTTCAGGCTGTTTCTGTTATCCCGATCCACTAAATTTAAAATTTAACAGGTGAGGCGGTGAGCTCAACCTTCAGATGAGTTTGATCAAATTTAATGGAACACGTTTCATATGTGTGATTACTGATTACATTACTTAATGTAGACAGAAAACACTAAATTTAAAATTTAACAATATAATTGAATTAGCTGAGCTTCAAAAGTTAACGGTCATTTGAATGAACATGAATGATTTCTTTACAAATTACAACTGTAAATGAGCTCAATATTGAGTTTTTCCAATTAAACTTGTCTATTCATCAAGTTTGTAGTTTTTGTCCAAACTTATTTATCAACTTCATTAGTTGTTCACGAATATGTTGGTGTAGGAAATAATAGCTTATTGTATATCAACAAAACGAATCAAGAATAATTAATAACAAAGAAGTTAGAACRAATTTACCAATTTGTTGTGTCGTGGTATGGAGGCCACTGCCTTAGAAGCAAATTCCGCCAACACCCAGTGTAGGGTCAATAACGGACGCCCCCCAAGGTATACACAACGCCCCAAGATCGTACACTCGAACTCGAGGGTGGAGTTCCTCAAGAATTGCTCAATACTCTCTCTAAGGTGTTTCTAGTNGGGAGGAAATTGTGGCATTCCTTCTCTACAAAAGGAAAATGATTTTCCTTTTTCAAAGTGACATTTTCTCCTTTGAGGAAAATGATTTTTCACCTCTTTCCAAAACAAACAAAGGAAAACTAAAAGAGAGACGGAAAATATTTTAATATTTTCCGGGAAAATATTTTCCATCAAAACAAACGGAGCCTTAATGATACTTGCAATTTTTTTATTGAACCGATTTTTATTGTTTTGTACACTATACTTTAACTCCACTTTCCCTTACTTTTCTAACTTTTTCTCTTTCCACACTCCTAATTTTTTCTACCTTTTGACCCCAGTCATAATATTATACATTATTCATAATTGTACCACAAACAGTAAATACCCATAATATAAAAAATTGAACAAATTAAAAAACTTCTATATAAGTGTCATGTATATATGCAAAAGAGATGAATTATTTAGACATATTTAATATTATTTTCTACCAGAGTAATAATTACTCATCTCTAGTAAATCTATTAACACTTGTGACGTTATGAATACTTTCCTATGTAGATTAGTACATACTCAATTCAGTCAATAGCTGTTAAGGTGTCATAAATGTGTTTAGGTAGCTTTTAAGCGAATTTGATACATACTCAAACAAAGAAATTGAACTACGCCCATTTGCAGCCACCCACACCTAAACTTAAAAAAAAAAAAACAATTGCTCTAATATTTCCACAGATTCATTATAATTGCAATGTTTATAATTTTTTTTTACCATTCACAAATCACAATATCTCCTATAATTTGGCTTTTGTGATTTATGTGTAAAAAATATAAATAATCACGTTAGATCTCTTTAGATTTGTCTCGACATGTACATCAGTATAATCTGATTTTTGTTTTTTTTTTTTTTAGCAAAACATAGTTAATGATATTAACAATATAAATTATGGGTTGCAAGTGTGAAATTGGAAACATTCCCAAAAAATAATCATGGGTATGAATATGACTTATAAGGAAGTAGTTAAATATCCAACAACAAACAACATTAACAAAAAGCACCAGTGGTCTAGTGGTAGAATAGTACCCTGCCACGGTACAGACCCGGGTTCGATTCCCGGCTGGTGCAATTTTTTATTTTATTTTAATTTTTTAGAAAGTTGATTTTCGTAAAATGTAAACCTTATAAATGCTATTGCTATACTGTATGTCTGTCTGCACATTCAATCATTTCATTGATTCTGAGGATTTCACATCCGTGAGCTTCGGCAAAATCCAACCATGAACGCCACATCAATTACTAGAGACGATTTCGTTTCAGGTGAATTTCTTTTTATCAATTTGTTTTACGTTTAAATTTATAAATTACACCTACTATTGAATTCAATAGCGTCGCAATTCGTAGCTTAACGACGTCGTTTGCAGAAAACGCCGGTGACAGCGATTCCGACACTAATTCCGATGAAATCAACGATTATTACGAACCGATCGCTTCTATTGATGCCGGCGAAGATTCCGATGTGAATAATCNTGATTCTGAGGATTTCACATCCGTGAGCTTCGGCAAAATCCAACCATGAACGCCACATCAATTACTAGAGACGATTTCGTTTCAGGTGAATTTCTTWTTATCAATTTGTTTTACGTTTAAATTTATAAATTACACCTACTATTGAATTCAATAGCGTCGCAATTCGTAGCTTAACGACGTCGTTTGCAGAAAACGCCGGTGACAGCGATTCCGACACTAATTCCGATGAAATCAACGATTATTACGAACCGATCGCTTCTATTGATGCCGGCGAAGATTCCGATGTGAATAATCCGGTGAACAACGGTTATCAAGATCATGAATCTCACAGCGTTGATCAATTCACCAGCTTAAGCAACGGCCACGATCACTATGTTTTTGTTGCTGCTGCTGCTGAGAACGGGGTGAGATCGTTGAGTTTGAGTGAGGATGAGGAGAGAGAAAGCGAGGATGAAGCAGAAGATAGGAGAAGAGCTGAAATGGATCATGCCGTGTGGAGAGCTTTTCAGGAAGATGAGAGTAGGAGAAATGCGCCACTGCCGCCGGACAATGCCACKAGAGTGATGGAAGCTATGCGTGGGGTTTCGTTTGCTGGATCCGCTCCGGAGTGGATTCGCCATGTTCCGGAGGATAACTGGGTTCATCAGCTGCAACGCCTCCGCCAGCCTCCCTTTTCGCGTTGATGTATGTGTGCCATAGTTTTCAGTTTGATTAGAGTTTGTAATTCGATTGTCTGAAGTGAGCTAGTCTGCTTCTAAAATTTGCAGGCTAAACTCTGAGTTCATTAACATTACTTGTTTACTCAATCACAAAAGCTGGTGACGATAGTTTATTGCATGAGATTTCTAAATAAATTGAATTTAACTATTGTTGAAAAAATTACAGCTCAAAAAATTTCAAACTACACTCGCAAATGTGTCCGAATTGAAGCAAATACACTTATACACAGCAGTGTATGCTATGCTCTATAATTATCACGCACTGATGTTCTCGATCTCAGCAGCTTTGTTAATTCTCTTAATGATGCCCGCAATGACCTGAATTGATTAGCATCACAACAAAACACCCAAAGAAGATATTAGCGCATAAGTTGATCAGCTCAACATGGCGTGTGTTAAGACATAGACASCTTTCACAGCTAATAAGAAGCATACCTTCCCAGGTCCCAATTCGTAGCTCTTGTTTAAGCCTTTGTCCAAGAGAGTTTTCACTGTTGTCTCCCATTGAACAGGAGAAGTTACCTATCATATATACAAGTTGTGATATCAGGTGTGTTTCCATTTGCATTACGGGAATGTAAAAATGACACATTGGGAATTGTATGAAACGAGCCTCGTAAAGTCCCAAGTATATACAAAGTTTTTGAGAATGAGTATTCATTAAGTATCAATTAGTTTTACCTGACGTGCCAAAATTTTCTTAATCGTGTCAGGATCTGCATGAGGCTGTGCATCGACATTTGATATGACGGGAATTCGTGGTGTCTTGATCTCTGTTACAGCCAATGCACTTTCTAATCTTGAGACAGCAGGTTCCATGAATCTGGTGTGGAAAGCACCGGCCACTGCCAATCGAACCTGAACGAAGATTGAASATGAATGATCTGTTCTAATAGGTGCATTAGATGAAGACAGAGGGGTTTACACATTATGAAAATTTCATGTCAGAGAAGAATACCGTCATCCTAGCCTTAAATGATTTTGCCTTGGCTTCTACTGCCTCAATTCCTTTCACTCCTCCAGAAACTGCATAGTTTCCCTGCAATGATTTTTAATTTTCGAATTTACTTTAAAGGACCAATTGTATAAGAACAAAATATGTGTTGGACGAGGATACTTACGGGGCAACGAAAATTCGCTATCTGAACTCTTTCATCTTCTGCTACTTCTTCATTCGCAGCATCACACAAATTTTGCACCTTTTCTGCATCCAGGCCAATGACGCTAACCATTTGCACTTTGTGCAGCATCAGAGGCACGCTATAAACAAAAATATGGTAAAGTTCACACAAATTCACACTTCCAAAAAACGAAGTAGGATATCAAGGTCTAGGATTATTTACCTGCATTGCTTCACCCCTTAGCTTTACCAGCTTAAGCCCGTCCTCGAAGCTTCAACCATCATGAAGGCAAACACAATGAAAGAGTCAGCACGTAATTAACAAAAACAAAGCATCTTTATTGCAAATACACTTTCCACTATGCAAGAAAACTTGTTTTCGAACAAAACAGATCAGATCCTACGCATATTTAATAGGGCTATTCATTCACAAATGAACTATCTGTGAGGAATCTTATTAGTGGTAAGGTTAGTTTAGGAATCAATAATTAGTTGTTATTAGAGTCTTGTTCAAGCTAATATGGATTAGTTAAGGGTACTTTTTATAAATAGAGCTAATTAGGAGGGTAAAGTGTTGAATCTAATTGAGTAACTCTTGGGAGTGTATGAGCCTCTCAAAAGCTTGAGAGCTATCTTAGTTTGTTAAATATCATCCTTTCATTCATAATATTCATCATTAGATTTCATTATTCATCCATTAAACAACAAATTCAGCAATAATCATCATTTTCAACTTTTACAATAATACTATACAATGTCAGCCATTTGGTTCCTAACAATATCTTTATACACTTTTCATAACCACTCTGCATTGAATATACAGTCCAACTTTTGCTACTAAGCATTCATCATTTGAAGTTGTTTACGGGGTAAATCCTTATTGCAATTGATTTGATAGCTTTACCTAAGGATTCATATGTTATGATTATGCTAGAAAGCAAGTTGAAAGTATGGTGAAGTTACACAACAAATACGCACCAACATTGAAAGGCAATGAATCATACAAAAAAGGAAACAAGAAAAACCACAAAGGTTGTTCGAACCAGGTGACTTAGAATGGGTTCATTTAGGAAAGAAAGGTTCCGGGAAAGAGAAAACATAATTAATGCCACGAGCAGAAGGTCCATTCAAGTGAAGGAAAGATGTGGAGATAATGCTACAAAACATTAACATTGGAGTGTCACGATTATTGGACGAATGAGAAGAGATACATGATTGAGGACAATTCCAATTGAAGAAGGGGAGGATGAAACAGAATTAAACACAACAAACGAAGATCAAGACCAAGAGATTTTACTTAGCACAATCCAAGTATTGATATTGGAAAATTGCAAAGGTTTGTGCATTGTTCAAATGTGACGGTTTTGACTACTAAATAGTTAGAACCTTAAAGCAAGGAAGTGAGCTCTTACAAGCAAGCAAGACCTCAACCAAGTAGCTTAATATATGTGACCTTTAGCTAGTAGCTTAAGGTGGCAATCGAGGTGGCGATGATACAATTTCAATTCTGTTAAATTTCTAGTTTTATCTGTTTTAAATACAGTACTTACTACTTTATTCTGGTCCATAGAATTAATTTAATTTCTGGTTCACAAAAGTGGCTTTGATTTTGGTCCAGAAAAAGTTGCTTTAATTCTAGGACCCGTTGCTTTGTAGTTTGATGTGAACGTTGGTCCTTGAGTATCTCCTATAAATAGGTGATACCATCCTTTGTAAAAAATCAGACTTGCTTGTATGCTTATAAAAAAAGAACAGCTGTTTCATTTAGTCTAAATTGCTTGTTTATTTCTGAATTTTTTCGAAAATCTTGGGAGCTTTTGCTACAAGTTTTCACCATCTTAATTATTAGACTTTGAGAGTGATTTCTCTAGTCTTAGACAAGAGTATTCTGGTTTGAGTTAAAATATCAGAAATTGAGTTTTAAGAGCGATTCTCATTACTTATTTCTAAGCCATGTTAGAATTATTTAATTCACACGAATACATATGTTCAAAAAAAAAAAAATAATATTACAATCCAACTTAGTAATCACTAAACAGATTCGTGTTTTTTTTTTTTTTCAATCAATCAATCAACAAAGCTTAGTCTTTATAACTGGGTCGGCCACATGAACCAAAAGTGATACTCCAGGTAGTCATTTCGCGAAGATTTAAGTAAAGCTCTACTTCACAATAGTGTAGTTCAAATGATAGGGTATCTCTACTGGCAAAGAACCCTTCCAACCTTTAATGTTTGCTAATTGCCTGTCATATAACAATAATATTCGTATAAATTTCTTTCACAATCATTTCACCACAAGTCAAAATTCTCCACCCTTGCATAAGATATGGTGATTGGTGTGGTTATGGTCTGAATGTATGCTAGTAAATCAATTATTTGCTATGCATTTCCTTTGGTAAAGGGCAAGGGTGTACCATTGTTCCTAATTTGAAAGGCAAAACAATTTTTTTTTTTTTTTTTAAAAAGTATCCTTGTTGTGTCAACCTGTTCGGTGGTTGAGGGATAAAAAAAATCTTGGGTTATGTTAGAACTTTGGGCTTTCTTTGTTTTGAAAAAATAAAATAAAAAAAATATGATTTTAAAACATTTGCAAATTCAAAGCTGTGTCCATGCTTTTAAAAATTTCTAAGTTGTGCCCTTAAGTTGTCCTAACTCATAAGTTTATAAGTTGTGCCCTCTTTGGTTACTCACATTAATCATTGATAATTCCTTTTACCACCAAAACCCAACCCCCACCTGCTTGACCCACCCACCACCGAAATCCACCTGCGAGCCCACCATGCCCACCAACCCGCGATACACCACCGCCTGTCCTCTCCTCTCGCCATCAGCCCACCAACCTGGGGCACACCTTAAAATCCCACACCAATCGCACAAACCCAACCCACCGTGCAAACATAACCCACCTCAACACCACAACAACCGACCCAACCCTCCCTACATCGTCATCAGTCACCCTCGAAAAACACATACTTCCTCCGTATCAAAATAATTGCAACGATAGATGTGTATAAGAGACAAACCGACCCAACCCTCCCTACATCGTCATCAGTCACCCTCGAAAAACACATACTTCCTCCGTATCAAAATAATTGCAACGATTAGACACTTTTTCTCTCCACTTTATGTCAAATCGTTGCAATTACTTTGATACGAAGGAAGTATATTCGAACTTGCTTTCAAAAATCTGGGTTATGTTAGAACTTAGGGCTTTCTTTGTTTTGAAAAAAAAATTATAATTTTAAAACGAAAAACAGCAATTAAAAGCTTAGTTTTGCAATTCAAATCTACAAAAAAAAGCCCTAAACCAATTTGTTGAAATTTGAAAGGAGAGAGGAAAGAGAAGGACCCAGAAGGGTCGGGAGGCGCGTTGGTAGTTTGAGGAGAGAGAATGGACGGTGGTGGGTTGAGGGAGGTGTGGTGGTGGGTCGAGGAGGGAGGCGCTGCTAGAGTTGTAGATGGGTGGCTCGCTTGTTGAGGTGGGGTGGGTCGTTAGATGGACATGCAGGGAAAATAATGTTGTTGTAATAGACTCCAATTTTAGCAACTACAAGCKATATCATCCATCAAGATTGCATAGACTACTATGTCCAAAATTTAGCACTGGGTTAGGAAACATAAGTTAAATCAACTAGAACTGAAAAGAACAGAAAAAAAAGAGCTTACTTAAGAAAATCCATCTCATGAAGTTACACAACACACCTGAAAGCTCCAGCAAAAGCAAGAGCAGTGTATTCTCCCAAACTTAAACCACATGTCACATCCACAGAATCGATTATCTGCTGGCCTCCTTCACGAGCACGCAMTATCTCAACAGCAGCTAAACTTGTAACATAKATAGCGGGCTGCAGAAAAGATAAAATGCAAYGAGTCATCACACCTAACTATCCTCAACAGTTGTATAATATGTGTGCTTTCTAGGTATACAAATGATCACATAGAGAGGGAAAACTGGTTTTGAGCCCAATGATATAAGAATACACAGTCGACTCTAGGTAACTTATACAATCTGATAATTCTGATTCGTGAAGTACAATCTATCTACCAGTAGGCTGTCAGCACAAAATTCAAACTATGGACAATCTAACAGCAAGATCCATTGCATGGAGTACCATTTACTATGTGGGTAAGCTTAAGCTTCAATCAAAATGTACCGACAAACATTATAAAAAGAATAATACTTATATGTCAGCGACAATTAGTAAATAACCCGTGACATTTAATTGTTCATACATTCTGGCCAGATAAACAACATAAAGTGGACAGTGTATGTGCCCTACACTTCAAAACTACGAGAAGCTCTTCGTTATTGGGAAAAAAAAACATACTTACAAAATGTGAAGAGGAATGAGAGTACCTGACTAAGACAGTGTGAATTAAGCTTCTCCTTTGTCCATTGGTGCATATATCCAAAAGATCAAAGCTACAAAGAAATCAAAATAAAACACACACACTCAAATTACAAACCTTTTGCAGAAAACATCACTGATCAAAGGCCTACTCGCTAATTTGCTTTTCAATTTTGTTATGAATACATTATAGTATGAAAACCAGAGAATTTAGTGTATGACTAAATTTGAGTTTATTATACACTTATATCAAACAAACTAGCAGTTGACAGAACAAACTGATCATACCCAAGAATGTCATTAGCTTTCTCAAACAAGCAGCAGCTGCAGGCACATTCTGAGCCTCTGCACCCATTCCCACCAGCTTGAGCCCTAATAAGGAAAAAATGAATTAAATCAACTTGAATTACAAATGTTGAAGGAAAATCATAAAGCTTGAACTTTTTGCAAGATGAAACAAATCATTATCATTGCTTCAACTATTATTAACAGTTGCATAATTCACCAATATGTACATTAAATTAAAATCATCTCTAAATCAACCTTATTCAAAGTCAACCAAAATTACCCAAATAATAATCAGAAAACAAAAGTTAGACAGTAAAGAAATTTCACCTGACAGGAAAGAGAAAAGCGCAATTGGGCTTATAATCAGAGAATAAAGCGCGTTAACAGCAGTCTCAGAAGGAGATCCAACAGAAACGCTAGTAAAAACCCTAGAACCTTCCAAATTGCGGGTTTGAATCGAAAGAATGCCATTGTTACACCCAATTGAGCTGGTGAAATAGGAGGTTTTGAGCGATTTGAAGAACAGTCGAATAAAGGTGTCTTCTTTAATAGACAGAAGGAAGAACGAGTGAAGATGACATAGTGAGTGAAAGTGTGAGCGTGAGTTGCAGTGATTGGTGTTCAGCTTCAACCTGGAACGTTTCGGAGGAGAGAGAATTGGTTGCGCATTAAGGTTATGTTTGTTTTGGAGTTTTATATGCTGCGGAGTCTACGAGGTTTAAATCACTTAGTAGCAAAAAAATTAGTTGTTGATTTGGTTAATTTCCAAACGACCACAACCAACATTTTAGGCTGAATGAAATGTCCATTGATGGAAGTTTTCTTGTTAAATTAGTGGAATTAGAACATTGAAAAACTCTTTTATAAAGTGATCTACTTTGTATTATGCGCCCACCTACTATAGATGGGTAGCTATACAAAAGAAGAGTTGTTTCCGATCGTGATTGAATTACTTTGTAGCTCTGGCAGTAATTTTAATACTACTCTAGTAAATTGGTTGGATTTCAATTCAAATGATTCAAGTCAAACGAAAGGGTTTAAAAAATTCAATCAATTTCCCAAGTAAGATCGATTTGAATTATGCCAGAGTTATAATTTATTAAGAAGTATGATGAATTAATTCAGGGATGATAAGCGCACATTAAAGTGTTATATCCGCACAAGAGGTGGTGCGCATATGAAAGAAACTGTGCGTTTATCAGCACCAATTAATTCATAATACTAAAACTACTTGTATGTTCGGTCTATTTTGTTCAAGCCGATTTTTTTTTTTTTTTTTTTTGTTAATTGAGCATGTAATAGCCATTGAGATATGGAAGTGCGATCCAATTGTTAATGTGATGGACTTCTATATAAAAAGTTTGCTTCAAAATAATCAGATGTTCAAAATCCCTGTCAACTACTGCAAAATTGAAGCAGATCAATTTTGAAGTATCAAAATCAATATTGATATATAGCACAATTCAGCACTCAGCAATCAACTACTCCCTCCTAACGAAATAAAAGCAACAATTGTATCCAAAGAAGAGAAACATGTACAACGAGAGCATGATTGACAGCATGCACACTACTTACAGCATTAGTCTTGATTGACAGTTATGATTATACAAGTATATCGTTATCGACAAAAGTATCCAAGAAGAGAAACATGTACAACGAGAGCATATCCAGTTGCAAAACTAGCAGCTATGCTGATATGTATCTATAAAGAATTACTTTCTACTATTGGGTTGCCATTCCTCTGTACATCAATTACCATTTAAGGGCTTCTAAATGAACTGAGAACTTGTAATTCGCCGGTGTATCACCATGGCTCCTAATAGCTCTTGCTTTGTTACCTTTTATTTCCAAAACCTGGAAAAAAATAGAAATAAGGTCAAAGCCAATAAGATTCAACAGAAGCTCTCACAGAATCATCCATTTTCATATAAATAAATTAAACCTAACAACCTGAATCTAAACCTATAGATGAAGAAAACCATGAGCTAGGTTTCTTGATGAACAGAAAGCATTGGTGATCATAGGCCAGACAAGGCCATGGCAAATTGGCAATAAAAGGTCAGCCCATCTTAAGCTATAGGGGGCAAATACAAGTCTTTCGAGATTTTAATGTATACGGATAGGGGCAAACCCCGGGAAAATGATAAGCGCCTAAGTTACCAAAAAACTGCTACCCAAGATGATCTTCTCTAGTACAAGCCACAAAGGACAAAGAAAAGGATGAATATGCCATGTTTATCAATAATAAGTACCTCTGGTCTAGAATCAAGAACACCACTAGACATCCCTACGTCAATGCGCCAAATGCTACAATTGTATTCACTGCAAAGTCCAAAAAAGATTTCGAGTTGTTGAGAAATGAGTTCAGGAAGAAAGTACAGCCATAGAAATATAAGGATGCCATGCCAAGCTAAAAGCAATCAACTTAATAACTTAACCAGAACACACCAATTCACTCCGGTTAACTGAGGAGTATGACCAACCACCATGGCCTTAGCACCTACTGCTTGTAATGTATCTTCAAGAACTCCTTGTATCTAATAACCAAGAGAATKAAATTAGAATTCYGCATTCAAAATCAGCAATTTTGAACACGGAAGTTTATCCAGCTTAACAAGGATAARAAATTGCTTACTTGGTCAATTTGATAATCTGCTAATTCAGAAGTATCTCTCGAGTATAGGCGGTTCCAAACAACACTATCATATCCTCTGGTGACTACAAAAGGGAGAGGAGGTCCGGCATCATCCTCATGCTCACCTCTCATCCAACATGAAACAACTGCATTCATCTTCTCTATACCATAGCCAACTGTGGAAGTATCATATATGTTATAAGATGTACATAGGGTCAAATTAAAAATTACCAGACTACCCCTATGTTTGGATAACAAGAATATGGAAGGGAAGAGAAAGGGAGGGTGACAATTTCTCTTGTTTGGGAAAAGATTTATGAAGGAAGGGGAGGGATCCAATCCCCCCCCTCCCTCTCTCCAATCAGTTTAATCCCTCCAAATTTGGAGAGAAAATTTTCCCTCCTCCTTGGTTATCCAAACATAGTGTTTAGCAAATTAAAATTATGCTATGAGCAATATTAATAGTACCGTGATGAGGAAGAAGTCCACCATGACAAAAGACCCAATCGTTAATTTTAAGGACAATGGGATGTCGTGCTAATTCACGAGCAAGTTTGCCTCCAGGTTGAAGGAGGACTGAACGGGCTATAACTCCTCTCTGCTTCTGTCCTAATACATAGCATTACRATATTATTGTCAAAGATATACAACATAGATAATGACTTGCGTTTAAAACAAGTATTAGAGTCTWAATTAGGACACCGAATTAGAGTGCCTGCAAAATTTTACATCAGATTTACCAGACTCAGATAGCCAAGGGCCGAGGCCAATAWATCAGAGAGGGTATAGTGCAAAGGTCAATGAAAGTAACAACCATGGTGATATCAGGCAGAACAGATAATCCCAGTACCTTGACTAGATTCAAAGGACCCCAATAGTTTAGGAATTTTCCTCGTTCTTCTTTCCACCTCTCTGAGTTAGCAATCCAGTTAATGAAAGCTTCTTCCCAGTTGTGATTGCATTCATTTAAGTACTCCAGGAAATATGTGCACTCATCAAATCCCCCAGAATCAACATATCTAAAATCGCCTTCTACATTCATGGTTTCATGATTCCCATTAACCTATTTCAGAAGAAAAGAAGTGTTTTTACTAAYACATTGAACAAAATTGATCTATAATTRAAGCTAATAAGCTATAACTATGGAATGCATATAAGAGGGGGAAAGAATTCGTGAACTTCTGCATGTAAATGTTCGAGGGCAACAAGAAGTGTATGACTGTATGAGGATCAATAAACAATTCAGGGCAAACCTGGAAGACAGCTCCCCCTTCTACTCTTGCCTGTACAT
>SNQN01003065.1:54174-65430 GCA_008642245.1 Bassia scoparia
TTATTATTATAAGTGAAATGATTAGCCTTAATTCGTGTGAAATAAAATAAGGTAAGCACAAAGTATGATTTATGGGATATGTTGGGCAGCAAAAGAGATGAAATCCATGATATAGTAACTCACAACTCACAACTCACAAGGCCATAAGTTCCGGGATTTCATTCGTTGATTGCATATCGGATATCTGCATTGCTTGATTTTAACTATTTTGTGGGGAGGACCGGAGGAGGGTTCAAGGTTGAACTGATTTAGTAGTTGTTGACTTTTTTCTTTTGCGGGAATGATGCCATTACTGTTCTTTTCCTCATACTTGCACACTTTTCTTTTTTATTTTCCTAGTATTTGTAATTATTTGACTTTTGTGATTGTCAATGCATTCTTTTGATCATACGTACATATCTCTCGTTTCTCAATTTGATATTTGATATTTTACTTTGCATCAAAAGTAATGCAGTAATAATCTTTCAAAAAAAAAGTAATTCAATAATATATACTAATTGATTTGTATGGTGAAATATTTGGTCAAAGTTTTGAGTTTTTATGTACTCGTGGATATAAAATAAAAGGTTCAAATAGATGTAACTATTAAGAATCTCGCCCTCGGCATTATGCTGGAGATTTTTCCCCTCCTTCACTGAACTGATGTCTGAGATAAAATCAGTTTAGAAATTCGGTCGTGTACCTTACCGAATAAATAATAAAAAAAAAGTAAGAATTTTACCGACATGTAGTGGTAGTGTACTAGTGAAAATTGAACAAAGAAAATCTTAATGCTAGTAGAAATAATAGGTCAAATCTCAAATATTTTACGGTCATCTCATATGAATCATGGTTTGTACGAAACAAGATGCACAAAAAATAGTAAAAATGGGACCAAAGAAAGTTAGAATATTAGGAATCAAAGTATTATTCAGAGAATAGTCAAAAGCAGGTGGAGAAACTCTCGTTTTGGCCATGTTATTACATTCTTGTTACTCACATCTTTGGTCCACAATAGAATTCATCGTTTCATAATATATTGTATATTTATTATTTTCTAGATAAATTAGAAATAATCTATGATAATGAGCAGTAGAATCAAAAGGAAAAAAATAAAAATTTGAAAGAAAATGTGTCAGTGAAGAATTGAAAAGTAATAGGTCCACCCTATTAAAATATAGAAAAAAAATATGTCAAAAAATAAAATAAAGGACAATGAATAAATTATTATGGAACAACAAGATGGGAAAACTAGTGCACAATTCATTATAAAACAGAGAAAGTATTTTTTTCTTTTAGGGAAATTATCATGGGTACCCATAAACTTTTACGTTTTTCCAAAATACCACTCACATTTTCATCCCCTTCCAAAATGTGCCTAAACTTGCAAAAACCCAAAAGAAGTGACTTTTTAGAAGGAGTACAGTTATAACATACCGTTAGCTTATAAATACATTTCAAGAAACTTTGACTTCGTATATAGGTACATCTGAAACGCATTCAAATTAAAAAAAAAAACAAAAGTAACAATTATTTAAATGAATTTGACTTTGACTTCATATAGCTTATAAATGAATTTTGAATAGTGCAAATTGATTCAAATTAAAAAACAAATGTAGCAATTATTTAAGATGAGTGGGTGAGAGTATGGTCAATCCAGAATTGAATCTGATGTCCTATAAAATAAGAGTGTAATACTATCTGGGAGGCGTGGGTGGGTCATTGAATTTGGGATATTTTATGGGAATTAAGATCGATCAGAGATCAGTGTGTGGCCGTGTGGGGGTCCCCTTCATATGTAAGAACTTCTGGACTAAAGCTGACCCTCTCTTCTCTTCTCTCCTCTCCTCCCCTCTCCTGCAGATTATGACATACATACTGAATAATCAATGGAGTATTCAATTTCCCTCTATTTAATGTTAATCCTCCATTATTAACGGTTTTCACTTCCCTTTTCTTTTATTTTCGGTAAGGAATTTGCTGAGAAATAGTCTGTACAGCAAACTGCTGCATAGATTGATGCAGCATAGGGGCATTTTGGTCTTTTTCGGGTGGGTCCCATGTGACAGTTTGTTGTTATTTTTTTTTTTTTTTGCAAATCACACTATGATTTTTTTATTTTTTTTGCAAATCACAAGGATATGCTTAAATAAATCAATGATATGACAAAATCACACTAAGATTGGTGAAAATGAACCAAGGATATGCTAAAATGAATCTAGGATATGACAAAATCACACTATTGTTTTTGCAAATCACAAGGATATGCTTAAATGAATCAAAGATATAATAAAATCACACTAAGATATGTGAAAGTGAACCAAGGATATGTTAAAATGAATCAAGGATATGACAAAATCACACTATGAATTGTTAAAAAAAATAAAAAAAATATATGAACAGTGCCCGTGCAGCAGACATGCAGCAATCTGCTGCACCTATCATGACTCGGAATTTGTTTTACGGATACAAGGGCATCCACAATAGTTTAATTTTTAAGAGGTTTGAACTTATGTCAGATCATCTCCATGTAAATTCTTCCGGTAATAAACTTCACACTAATAATGGTTCAAACCTTTTAAGGATTTGTACTTTGTAGATATGACCCAATATATATACTCATTTATATTTCACTTAATGAGATTTTATTTCCCTTTTTATTTTATGTCTTATACGGTTATACCCCACCTAAATTTTACCTCACTCATACAAACCACTTTACTATTTTCATACTTCTCTAAACTTTCAAACCTCATCAACTAGACAACTACCACCCACAATAAGGGGTTTGATTATTAAGTTTCAAAATCCAAAGATAAACCCCATGACAAATCTCTTATTGTAAGAAATAAGGGCATCAATAATGGTTCAAACCTCTAAGAGGTTTGTACTTGTGCCCCATCATCTTCACACAAACCTCTCACTAACAATAATTCAAACCTTTTACAGTTTGTAGGTGAGTATATATCCATATTTTATACTTCATATTTATATTTATATTTATCTCTAACTAACCTTATTTTATTTCCATTTTAATTTTATATCTCATACCCTACCTAAATTTCACCTCACCCATACAAACCACTTATACGTTTCTATTAGTGAAAACAATTTAGGAAAATAAGATAAAATCTCACAATAATCAAGGTATTACATTTATAACATTTTCCTTAATATAAATGTAATGAAAACGAATTTTATAAGGAGTAAAAATATACTTCATCCGTAACAAAATAATTGCAACATTTGTACTTTAAAGATTAATATATCTAATTATGCATTTGTAAAAATTATAAATAGTAATTAGATCATAGAAATTACAAGTTGAGACGAATGCAGTGAGACACCAAATGGACTTTATTTTTTCTTTATGTATGAGAACTATTTGGATTAGCCTCAAATTATACGGTCAAAATGAAAACTGTGAATAATGATAAAAGTATAATTGTTGCGTTATTTTGTTATGGAGGGAATTGAAGGAAGTGGTGTCCTTGATCAAGTATAGCAATTACTAAATATATAAATAGGATATTCATAAAGATAATAATTAAGTTAATTATTATTAGTAATTATATTTGCTTGCTAGAGAATAAATATAATTAGTGACGTGGGTCAATATTCATTGGGCCACAACTAATATAATTAATCCTATAAGATCACACATAAAGAATCAATTGAACGATATGACTTAAGATATTGGATATATGAGTCAGCTATCCGAGAAGGACAAAAGAATTAGATTCGTTTATCCTATCTTACTAGGATGAAAGAATTAAATTCGTTTATTCTATATTACTGTGTCTATATAAGGATATAGCATCAGTAAAGCGAGATCATCTCAGTTAAAAGTAGGAGTACATCTCTTTCGTTCTAGCAGACATTGGTGTTTCAATTAATTCTGGTGGACTAAGTAGAGGAGGAACGTTTGAGGCTCTCAATTCACGCTACGATACAAAGGTATATCTAACTCCTATTATGTAATTCGTATTAGTTATATATATGTATGAGATCCTATTTTAGATGTTTAGGAAGCGTTCCTGAAATTCCGCTATCGCATCTAATATGTTCTTTAGGAATAACAAAAGGTGTTCTAAAATATGAGAACTATTTGGATCTAATTCATAGCTTAATTGTCAATTTTAGGTGGCAAAGGGGGCAAGAATATCCGATTCAACTAAAAAATTCAAAAGATTGTCGATTTAATATGTCAAAAACTTGTAGCTAAATTACTTCAATGTTTCGCATAAAGTATACATTATGAAGATATAAATTACTCTCTTTTCACACCTTTTTTAATTTATAAACTATCTTATAAATTTGAGTAGCGAAAAAAGATTTGTCTACAATTCACCTAATAACTATTGACAAACTTGTCTTTACTATTGCCTAATAAGTAATAACTCCCCAAGTCCGGTGGCAGGGGAGGGATATCGGTTCATATTTTGTCAACCAAACAATACCTAAAAATACTCATATATAGTATTATTATTTTTTCATTTTTATGTTATAGTTTTAAGATAATGAGCTCCATGTATATGCATGTAATTTCTAATAAGAACCATAATTTTACGTTATTAATCACCCTTTATCCCAAGACGGTGTTGTGTTGTGACTTGTGAGTTACTCGCCTATGAAAGGTGGTTACCGGTTAAAGTCATTCTCCATAGAAGAGTAGAAAGCGAAAATAATGTTTTTGTCGCAAAGCAATGTAATGACACAATGACATATTGACAGACCTGCTGCCATGAATGTAAGGAAGGAAAGTGATTAAGGAAGGAAGGAAGGAAGAAAGAAAAGAGGAGAATGGATGGTCTTTCATTGGTCAGCGTCGTATAGTAGGAGAAAGAGAAAGGAGAGGCCCAAGTGCCGAGGTATCCTCTCTCTCTCTCTCTGGCTCTCATCAGCTCGATCACCTCCTCTGAGTCAGGGCTTAATTAGTCCTTACTCCTTTCACCCCAACCAACGAACTAACTACTATGGACAGACTACTACGTACTACGGAGTATGTCAATTACTCGGATTTGGATCCGGTGGAGTAAAACAACTCTACCCGTCGGGTAGAGTTAATTTGTTTGTATGTGTATATGTTTTGGCTCTGTTATGTTCACTTAGTTTTCTTTTACCTATTTTCAAAAAAAAAAAAAAAAATCAATTAAGTTAAAATTAGAAAAACTAAGTTCGGATAAGAAAAAATAAATCAAGTTAAAAAAAATTGAAAAGAACAAACTTATAAGTAAAAAATGGAGTGAATGAACTAAGCAGACTGTTTAATTTGTTCAACCATTCGATTATATTTCTTCCACTTTCAATTGTCGTTTTAGGGGCCGGGATTGAATACGTTGTCCGCCCTACCAAGTTTATCATTGTTAAATCATTTATTAAATAGCCAATCATGTATATATGAGCATCCGGCCCCCTCACCACACCAAAATCTTTTCTAAGAGTGGCTAGCTAGTGAGGTGACCCAAATGGCCAAAGATATCTTTTTATGTTGTTGTAATTATTGTGAACTTGTAAATTAAGGATTAGACTACTTTGCTATATCCGAAATATACGTTATTCTTGTGCACTATGATCGTTAATATAACATGAAATACTTTGAGGTGACTATTGATATGATGTAATTCAATATAACTAATCGAGATATATGTATGAACACACTTTGAATAAGATAAAATAGGGAGTGTACAAAGCTAAAGAATATACGTTTGGGTGCCCGCATCATGCACATAAGACATTCAAGAGATGCAATTGATCCAAATATGCGACAATCCATCATAGAGTCGGTCTAGTCAATCCTTAGTTTGTTGGACATTGTTTCAAATTTCAATAGTCGACGAGACTTTATTTTAATTTGAAAATCATTTTTTCGATGTCCAAGTAGTTTTGATATGCATGTGTACTCTTGGCGTTGTAAACGGGGCAAACTCTCACACATCATATTGGGTAGCTCAATTTTGTTTTACATATCTAACAAATCTATCAAACAATCTAGTTACAAGCTACATGAAAGATTGAGGAGTCTTAGGGTTACTAGTTTTTAGTCCAAACTCGGTTTTACCTTAAAAATGCAATTGTGAAAAAACTTGAAAGTGAAAAACCTTTTCCTAGAGTGAACCGTTCCTCAAGTTAGGTAAAATACACCAATCGTAATTATGAAGTACGGAGTATTTATTCAGGTTAGTACATCATAAGTCTGGATGAAATAGACATCGATGTAATTCGAAGCAAATTGGGTTTGAGAAAATTTAACAAATTATTAAGCATGATAATTACTGATTAGAAATAAAAATAATCTTTTAAAAAAAGTAATATATAATTATATATTATATATATATATAATACCCGGAGTCAAAGAAGATGAGATGGAAGTTGTGGTTGACACGAATAATACGTCGTAGGATGAATGTATGCCAATGGTCTGCTAGTGCCGACTAATTATTTATTAAGTGGTTTTTTTAAAAGTAATGATGAATGTTTTGACAAAAATACAGTACAAGATTCCATAAAAGTATAAATCACGTAGTGCTGTTGGGAGGTTAAAAGGCATAATATTTTGCTAATGATGCAACCATTGTTTATTTTGTCCAACCAATCCTTAATTATAACTTTGCTAGAACTTAATTAAAGTACTACTAGTCTACTACTAAACTAATTATCATCTTTATTTGGTAACTTGATTTTATTTACTTTAACTACTACGACTAGTAATTTGTGATTTTGTTTAGTGGGGTCCCACAATGAGGGAACACCGTCACACTTTTAATTTTTTTCATCTAGAGATTTTTTAAGTACTTGTACGGTACTCCGTATATGAGATGACTATAGTCTATAGGTTCTAAATGATATGAAAATAATATTAGATTTTATTATTTCAATGTATGATATAGTATATATATTATATTTTTAGACCTCAATCATTAGTCGTAATTCGTATTCTACTTAGAAAAGAGTGGGAGGAGAGATTCGAACCCGTGACCTCTGTGTCATGTTGGCTTTGATACGATGTCAACCGGATCATCTCAATCAAAACCTTAAGTTAATGGTTGAGGCCCAAGAATATAATATACCTGGTATACTCTATCAATGTATGAGTATGATGCATCATGCATGTATTGGACCATCTTCGTATGTCCTATTCAAAATAAAGATGCATTATAGTTGTGTGGAGAGGGATTAATACTGAAGGACATAAAAAATTTAATGAGCAGTCATTATAAATATAAATACAAATACTTATTAGTCTCTAACTCTCTAAGATGATAGATCATTGAGATCATTCAATTATTGTACTTTTGTAGAGTTGTTTATTGTACTTCTGTAGAGTTGTAAGAAGTACGTAGCGGGATAATCTGCTTAATGAGATGACTTAACAATGAGAAACTAACACCTAAACTTGTATTTATACAAGGATCGACCAAATAAACATCGCAAGTACAATTTAGAGACAGATGACAGGGATACAATAAAAACCCTAATAATAAGAGAAGAGTCAAAGGGACTGATGAGGTCTGGACCTAATGATACTTCTTAATAATTTACTTACTACGAAAACAAAATAAGGAGGGGCGTTGTACTAATCAGTATTATAGAGACTTTTTTATTGCACCTACCCAAATAAATTCTAGAGAAAAAATTAGCTTAAATGGGTTCATCAATACTCCAAAAAATAAAAAAAATAAAATGAAATAGATTGATGATCAACAGATGTAATTATGATTTATGTACCATGGTGCATGCAATGAACTAATGAATGAAGACTATGATAAGCGGCGTTACAAAATTGCCTTCGTATATATATAGTTCACAGACTAATCCAGCTGATGAATTGTTGATGATTTAGCAAAACAAGAACTATATGTATAGCAGGTTTGTTGAGATATATAGATAGATAAACAATTTATAGCTTAGTTACAACTATATGTCGTTTTATTTTTAATTTCACGTTGCTTCTTTGTGTCGACTTGAATATGTATAATTAAAAATATTATTATTATTGGTAACCATTATTACTATTACTCTATGATACTCTCATTAATTACTAGTACTAGTGTGATATGTCTAAGTACGTTCTTATAATTATACTATCGTGAATTGTAATATGTTTATGTATATATATAATGTCAGACTCCTTGTTTAGGGCGAGTCACACAGTTATCCACACATTTAGTTCTTTTATTATTTAATTTAATACGGAGTACGGAGTAGTTAATATGGACGGAAAATGATCTTAATTAGAAAACCCGATGATGAATGAAGTTTATTATAAACCTAATGATAGATAACCCTCTCCATCCTTAGATATGGAGACTTAAGAGTATCTATAAACATATATTAAAAGGAGTGTCGCGCAATGTAGATGTGCCGCATAGGATTTCATAGACTCGCCATGTATACTCTTTATAACATGCCATGTGTCAATGTATATATTCAACTAAAACGATTTTAAAAAATTGCAAAAACAAGGATTTGAACCTATGACCTTAAAGATGAAAGGTTATGTTTTAATTACCACTAATCCATAACAATTTCATTAATTATCATATCAAATAAATTATAATTAACTCTCATGATCATGTTTAACCAATTTAAAGGTGATGTATTATCTTTTTCTAATATTTTTAGTTACAATTACGACCATTATTTTTATGCTAAAAACGTTGATCTATTTTCTTTTAAGTTTATTATGTATCAAAACTCACAAAATAAATAATTTTACATAATATACCATTGTTTATATATGTGGGTCCAGACGATAACTCGAAGCATCGCTCGGACCAAAACACTAGTTAATTAAGAAATCAGAGTAGAGACATGAAATAATGGGTGATCACTGATGATATATCCATGAGACCATGAAACACATGAGAAAAAAAAAAGAAAGAAAGAAAAGGTAGGAGGAGGAGTAGAATAATAGTAGTACTAGTTGATGTGATCCGACAAGATGAGTAAAATTAGGGTTTAGAGAAGGGAAAGGCAGGGGCCATTTTTCATATCTCATATCTCAATATCTCATTGCAAATAATTAATATATATATGTATAGAGAGTATTTGGGTTTGGTAAGTAACAAATTAAATTCCAAATAATAAAATAATAATGGTAAGTAGTGAGTGTATGTAGTAGTAATGGTAGTATTTTCCGTAGTAGTTTGTACAAATCCCCGTATTCCGAGATTATTCAGCAGACAGAGCCACTTACGTAGCGTAGTCGGCAGGCGAATTCTCTCACATTTCTGCCTTTTTTGAAATCGCCCCCTTTCCGTCGTTCCCCAAAACCAGCAATTTTAGTTTTAATTACTTATCAATATTCTCTAAATCATCAACGTATATATGTAACTAACCTTTTTTTTTATAGCTTTCAATGTATGATTCATGCCGTATCTCATAAAGTGATCAAGATTTATTTTGATGCTATGACTCCGGCACTCATGCTCGTTTGCTCATTTGAATTCAATATATTAATGCTGTATGTAGATTATTCAATCAAACATTATTATTGTCAAACGACGGGTCTGTGTCGCGTCTTAGCCTTATACAGTGGTCTCAACTTCACTACAACAGTACATGACTTTCCTTTAATTTTAATGTGGAACAACCTATACACTCACGTGTGGATTGTGACTCAACATATAACAATATGAAATTCTTAGTACAACATAATAATAGAAATTAAATTAGTAAGGCCTACGATGCATAATAATTGAATTCAAAATGGAGTGAAAAATATCAAATTTTAAACAAGCTAGCCAAATAGGAGTTGAATTCTCTCGAGACATTATAGGCTTATATACTAGTAAGGCCTCAGGGCCTCCTTGGATGTTTTTTTTTTTTTTTTTTTTTTTTTTTTTTTTTTTTTTTTTTTTTACCTTCAAAGGCTTCAATGGTTTTAACTAACACATGTTGCTACTTATTTTTTTACACTTTGCAAGCATGTCCTAAAAATCTCTACCATTAGAAATGCTCTTAAGGTAATGTTAAGAAGCTTGAAATCAAAATAATAAGTTAAAGCAATCATTTATATTGGCTCAAGTAATGTCTAATTTTATCTCATCAAACTTATTATTAGCCAACATAAAACAGTTACATCTTACATCATATGACTATATGCATGGATACCTAAACATAATGATCACTACTTTTAATTCATGTACGTAGTCTACTAATTAAAACTTTTGTTTGTTTGATTGATATGTATCCAAAGGCTTTATACTTTTGTATTGAAGTCGGCCGAACTAAACTAAAGTGAACTGAAGTAGGATGAAATAAATTGAACCGAACCGAAGCGAACTGAAATAAAATAATTAAGTTTAAAAAAAAAGGCCTAAAGGTTCTAGTGATATCTTCCATTGACTTGATATTAGCTAGATTATAGAAATAGTTGATATATACTAGAGAATGCAACACAAAATCTTAAAGTGGCTCCACGGTGTTTTCAATTCCCACAAGCTAATCCCCCCAAACCGCAATTAGGAGGTAGCACAGTGCATAATACAAGTAGTAGTACTGTATTAGAAATTATAGAAAATACAAGAAAATACAAGCATTGTGGCAAATTTACTTGGACACCCCTTGATCTTATTACCCTTATAAATAAGCACCCCACTTCCCCACCTCCTCTCCCATCTTCCCCACAAAACCTCTAACAATAATAATTTTAATTTCTTCTCTCTCCCATATAAAACAGAAAAAAAAAAAAAAACTCTTTACTTAATTTCTACTTCGATCTTCTTAGCTTCTTCGTTGAATGAAGAAAGTATGGAAGAATCTGTAAAGCTCAGGAGGGATAGCGCCATCTATCCATCTTTTTGATTTATAGTTATTTTCTTATATTAATTATATTAATTAATGTACTTTTATACAAATATATATATATATAAAAAAAAGAAGTGAGAATAATATTATTATTATGATTAAATAGATGAAAATTAATGGCGCTATCTATCCTGAGTTTCACGGGTTCTTCATACTATAACAAACATCAGATATGCTCGCTCCATCTATTTGCCTTGCCTTCTTCCACTGGTAAGTCTGGTATGCATGCTTATCTTAATTACAATGTTTAGTATTTTCTTCTTTAATTTTTATATATATATTCAACTGTTTGATTTTATTTTATTTTATTTTATGCAGTCCAATTTTAGTCTGACATACACTATAATACTATATCATAAAAAACATTTAGTAGTTGAAGAACTGTTCTTAGCAAACTCAGCTCATGCTTGTGTTTTGCTGAGACAATTGATCTAACCATATATATCTTGTGTAGTTGTGTTATTA
>SNQN01003066.1:2555-23990 GCA_008642245.1 Bassia scoparia
GTTTTTGGGAATCATCTGAATTATATTGTTTGGTGAGTCATAGTACATCATCACACACAGTCTAAAAACAACGATGTTTGAGGCTTGGACCACACAATCATAAACGAAACAAAAAAGAAATAATGAATATGTCCATACCAATGTATATTTAGGGCATTTTTTAGCACTCTTCGTATCACGGAAAAAATTTTTAATTACTATTGAACTAAATTTGAAATTAACTAAAATAAGCAAGAATTTAGGAAGTTAACTTAAATGTAAAATTTGATTGAAAAGACAAAAAGATAAGTTGATTAATAATTGTAAAAATCATCCATACATTAAATACAAAAAGTAAATGAAGTATTATTAGTATATAATACTCTTTACTATGTCAACGTTAACGAGAAATATATCCTTTAAACATTTCCTATATGAAATTTAATGACAACCAAATAAATTATAATAGAAATATTGTATTGTTTTGTTTACATCTTAATACATGAATTAAACAAATAACTCTTTGCTCATTAAGTATTACAAAACGGTAGAAGCTACATAACAAATAATTGAAGGGAGAGAATTGTAATGTAATGAGAATGGAACATCAATTGAAAAGGAATCTCTATATATTCAGCTGGAAGAGAATCGTAGGCTCGTAACTATGGGACCCACCACTGGTGAAATAGACGGAGTAAGGCCGACTGTTACAGTGGTTTGAATATTATTTTGATCTTATTAGGTGTTATAAAAAAACTTTGGGATATTGATGTTTTCGACAGAAAAAAAAGTATAATTATAGTGTTTTTTAACAATTTCCTAATATTAATAAGCTGGATCATTTATGGCATTATTATGGCTTAAGGCATACAATATGTCAAAGAATAAAAAATAACAGCTAACTTATATTTCTCTCAAATACACGACCTAACTATATTATTATTATATTGCTAACAAGCCATGAGCACATAGGGCACATGATACATAGGCCTACTTATAGAACAACCCTCCACATATATACAATTCTCATCGGATATATAAAGACACAAAAATCAATATTGAGGACAAAATTGACATTAAATTATAAAAACCTTCAACCAAATAGTTCTAGTATTGTAGTTGTTCATCTTTTCCCTTAATCAAGAAGTCAGGAGATCGAATTTTGATCCTTGATTAACCTTTTGCCCTTAAATGAAACACCATGAACTAGGAGATTTATCAATACTATCGACGGTAAATACCCTGATTACTCCGTGTAAAAAGTAAAAACCTCTCTCTGAGCTTGTTAGGTCATCAGATCACTAGAAGAAGAAGCTTCAAAAATTCTCTACAATCTCAGTTGCTACTACTTCCTAGTAGCAGTAGTAGCTTAGTAGTAGTATGACATGCAGGAGTATGCAACATCATCATTATACAAGTCTGAGAGAAAGAGAGAAAGAGAGAGAGAGAGATTGAGAGCAAGAGGGACATAATCCAACAATATCACCAGGTCATGTGTGTATGTATTTTCGTACAACAAAAAAGTTTAATTATTTTCTTGGAATCCGTGATCGATATAAGTCTGTAAGTATATCGGCTTTAACCTAAAGTCACAATTGTGTATAGTATTTTCCGATTTATTTTTACATTTGTAGAATTGCACGTCAATTAAGGAAAATTAATATTTGGATAAATTATGTTAATATTACTTGGAACTTGTATTATTCTTTTAATTTGTTTGAAATGAGTGCAATAAAATTATTTATATTTAAAAATGGAGGGATGAGATAAATTTGGATGGAAATTAAAATCAAGAATGGTGAGTAAATAAGTAAAAGGTAATATTAATTATTTTAAATGTAAAAGTAACATTAATGGATAAAAAAAATAAAGTATGAAAAATGAAATGTAAAGAATAAAAAAAAACAGCAAAAAAGAAAACGTAAAAAACAAACTTAAAGAGAGATAATATGTAGTACGTACTTGTCCAATTTCTTTGAAATGTGTTCCAACTTCCAATCACCTCACGTCCTTACCATAAAGGGTTTAATTTCTTTACTTTCTTACTCCTTCCCTCCATTTCCTTAGCCTTTTACAACTGATTTGTTCTCATTTTTATACACCTAGAAAAAGTCAAAGTAAATCGCAAGCTTTGTATATAGATTAATAAGTATGGTGAAGTTTCTACACACAAAATACATAAGTGTTTACTTCAGTCGAAAACAACTGAAATGAACGGAATTAAATTGAAGATTTTAGATTAGGAATGAAAACTGATTAATTGAATTAGAACTGAAAATACTAAAGTAAACATCTCTAAGTTTCTAATAAATTTAGGTAAATTAAGGTAAGTTCATGTGTATTAAGGTAAGTTGGACAAATTTGATAAAGTTGAGACAAGTTTGAATAGATTAAACTAAGTTAGGTATAAATCGAATAAAATAAAATAAGTATAATTGGGAGTTATTAACAATAAATTTTAATTAACTTAGTAAAAAGTAAGGTTTATTCTGTGGACTTCATTTTATGGAATTTAGTACAACTCATTTTTTCATTCAATCAACTCAAATCCGATTCAGTGCTCAAAAAAAAAAAAGAGTAGCTAGATGTTGATAGAATAATAATATATCTAAGAATGGCAATATAAAATTGCAAAATAATACTCCTTGCTTCACTAAATGCAACGTTTGCAAATTTACCCATTAACAATCAGCTCAATAATTAAATTTCGCCTTTTATACATGTAAAAAATATAATCGTATGAGATAGATTTCTTAATGTTTTTTAATTATTTTTTAGCAAATATAATAAGACGACACTAGCTACAAATTAAATATCAGCATTTTCAGAATAAAATTAAAATTGAGAATTAAATGAAAATTGAAGATATGTGAAATGAAAGGAAGTAATGATATTATGTAAAGATGAACTTGAATAACAATAATATTTAAGTGGTCATGCAGTATATACTACTGTATATGGTACACGTTGTAATATACAAATACTATGGAACTAGAATCTAGTGTATAGACATACATAACTAATTAATGCTTAATCAAATTGACACTCCATAGTATATGTAAGCATTCCATGCACTCTAGTGTATAGACAATGCATTATGAGACATAAATCTAGGAGTTTCGGAGTTCAAGTTCGCTATATGTGGAACTCTTTTTTTAAAACCTATAATGAATCAAATTTGAATGTAGTCGAGCTAAACTATTAACCGAGTAGACAATACTAAAAAAAAATATTATCACCTTGTGTCATCGCCAACGAATTTTTTTGATAACCTAGACAAATTACAAATAGACCATATTACAATGAAAGGCGCTATAAAGGGTAATAGACTAATAGTTGTCACTCTCTATTTGTAGTGCTACTGCTACTATAACTGTCTATCTTATTATCTAAGCACAAAGATGGAAAGATGAATAGCAAACAATAAAACTTGTTACAATTATTACACTACTAACATAATAAATCGGATCAATAAATGTGTAATAATAATAATAATGATACTAACATATTGTTTCAATGATATCTCAATCTAGTAAATACTGAACTGAATCATATTACTTATTATTTTTCATTTAGTTGAAAACGTTAATTTGCACATTTTTAGCCAGGCAATCTCTCATGTTACGCATGTACAATTGTACATTATTCAGGACTACTACATAATATTTCACTAGCTTTTTACAGTCTACCAAAATATATAAATAAAATAAAATATCAAATTATCAATAAAATAGAGAATTATTTTTTAAAAAAAAACATAAAACAAATAATTAATTAAGCATGCAGTATATTATTACTACTAATATAAATATATATAAATACATACCAAAAGTGGTCTTTTTGACCTAAATCGAACGAACCTAAAGTGCCATAATGTCATCAACCATAACATATTTTGATGATTGATCAATAAGGATTAAGGAGAGTATGTACTAATATACTAGAAAAATAGAGATAAACTAGCTAAAAAATAATAACTACTAGCACTAATTAAGTGATTAATTCAATTTTAAAGATCATTAACTTAATAAGGGAAATTTTGCACTTATTGGAGCAGCAGCAACCATATGGTAAAGCTCATTAAACTGAAAATCATCAACCACTTGATGATCATGATGGTAATGATGATGATCATGATGATCAATCATGAGAACAGGCTTCTCATACAGCTGATAATTATCCACTCTTCCTCCTCCTACAGCTGGCAGCATTTCCCCACAAAACGACATCGTYTTGTAACAGACTGAGTTATTACCATCATCAGAGTAATGCTGAGAACTAGGGTTGTTCTGATAATCATGATGATCACCATGATGGTGATGATGATGATCAAGGATGGTGGATGAGGGCTCAGAGTTGGGTTTAGTGGGGTTGTTCATAGGGAAGTATTTCTCAACAATGGCTTCAAGGAGTCCGGAAGTTTCTGACTGTTTTGATGGGAAGAACTCCATCATTGCATCATCATCATGTTGACAATCATCATCATGATCATCTTCATCATTGGTAAGATCATGATGGTGATGATTAMCAACGGCTGATAATGAAGAAGGGAGAAAAGAGTGAGTTGTTTGAGGTGATGATGAAGTGGGGAAAAAGTCAAACTTCTTGTTGTTGTTGTTGGTGTTGTTAGTGTGTGGTGGAGGAGCAGGAGATTCAGTGAATCCTACCATCTTACCTTCATAATAGCCGTTGATCATGCCATGATTAGGATAAGAGTGTTGACTTGAGTTGATCCATTCCATGAAGGTTGGATATTGAGGGCTGTGATTTAAGGTGTTTGACTTAGCGGACGGCTGAGATTTCTTCTTGGAAGGCGTGCCAAAAAAGGGGGGAAGTGGGGGTGGGTACAAGAGTTTCTCATGATCATGAGGAAAAGGGTATGAGAAATTAGTGCGTGCCTTGCAACCGCGCATGGCACGTGCGGCCGAGTCGTAGGCACACGCGGCCTCCTCCGGGGTGTCGTACGTGCCGAGCCAGCGGCGCTCTTTGGAGAGCGGGTCCCGTATCTCGGCAGCGTACCGGCCCCACGGCCTGCGCCGGACGCCCCGGTATCGGGTGGTGGAGGAGASTTTGGTGTTAGCCCCCTTCTTAGAGGTGGTGGTGATAGGTGGCCTTTCAAGATCATTGGAAGAGTGGGTGAAAGTGGTAGTGTAATTTTTCATGTGGTGTTCCATGGTATAGTAATGTGTGTGACAATGTGGAATGTTTTGAGGAGCTAAGCTAATAAGTAATGAGCTACTTGGGAATTTTGAGGGAATGTGTATGTTTTAGAGCTTATTATGTGAGAGAATTGGAATTTGAAATTATATTATTGGTGAGCAATGCATGCATGTATTTATAGCCTAGAGCTAGGGTATGTCATATGTGATATGTGTGTGTTGAATTGAGGACTTTTGGTTTGTGTGGGTTACTTGTGTTAACTAGTTGTGCATATATCATCACTAGTTCGTTTTCAGCACACGTGTGATACAAATTATTGCCTAATTTTCATATACTATACACCATATATAAAATCATTTCATATCCCAAAACTATTTAGCTCATTGTATATAAGTGAATACATCAAATTAAATTAAGGTCGATGTCGATCGTTGGTGTGAAAATATAAGAAATGTTAACCTAATGTCCTAATATGCTCATTTATAATATTTATATTTTATTAATTTTTTGAATATGTTAAACCTTATGTATCCTTATCGGCATTATAGTAGAATTTATATAGGATGTGTTATAACTTATAACTACTCCGTATTTTTTATTGAATTTAATTATTTGTTAGCAATCGTTGAAARTCATCATTATTTTAAGATAACAAAAGATGCATCAAAGAAGATCGCGAACCCTAATTTTAAACTTTAAATCTACTTTTTTAATTTATATTAATAAATTAGACAATTTTTTTTACTTTATTTATATTTTTTAAATATACATTCCTCTGAAACACGATTAATAAGAGCATCTACAATGATACTCCTTATAATCTTACTCATTGTCTCGTTTACACTAGTTAAATTAAAATTTCAACTCTACTAGTGTACTTGAAGAAGTAGTAGGAGATGTGAAGTGATGACAAGATTCAAAACATAATGATTGTCTAAATTGATTGCAGCTCATGTTTGATAACAGCTGCCTATTGGTGTAAGATCAGTTAATTAATGAGAGAGTTCCAATTTCCAAGACATACTTAGCATTGCTAAAATGGACTAGAACAAATTACAGAGCATTTTTTGAATTTTTTTTTTTCTAAATGGTTAAAAAGTTATTTTAATTGATGTAATAATGGGTTGTACTATAGAATTGTAGTATAATGATGTTAAAGACAAAACTAATAAGCGTAACTCAAAATTCGAATGAGTTTGAATATACTGTATATGTTTTTCCTTAAATTGTGCTGCAACATGCTTAATTGTTAGTACTATTCAATTTCTAGTTAATCGTTGATTAATTCTCCAAGTTTAAGCATACTTCTACATACAAGAAGTATAACAATAAGTAATGGCAACCATGTTTTAAAAAAAGTTCTTATATACAAATCAATCGCAGATCAACAGTTCTTGAAATGAGAGAAAAGTTGAATAACTATGTAACAAAGGTAGATATAGAACAATATCAACTAAATCATCCAAACCAAGAGAACTAGTGGTTACCATGAGTAATATTTTTTTTCCTTTCACTCACCTTAACTTAAAATACGGAGTTCTTATTTAGAGAGTGAGGGATAGCAAAAATATTAATCTTTTAGGTGTGAGACGTCAGCGATTTGATCAACGAATTTAATTTGAGATCGTTCTCATCCTTCATATGTGTCTCATGCTCGATCCCGCTCGGGTTGTTTGATGACAAATGAATGCCATCGGCGAGGCAGTAAGTAGTGTCGCTCAGGTGTGTGTCGAGGCGCGTGCACAGAGTGGAAGGGATGGTCGCCTGTGTCTCGCGTCACCATCTTAGGACCAAAATTATTTATCTAAATGTACCGGAAAGTCTTACCCACTTAGATAAATGCCGAGTAATATATATTTTTCTATAAATGTGTCTAATTTAATAAGCTTGGACTTTTTTTATAGTATTCGTCAATTCAAATTTTATTATATTATTATATTAATTTCAAATATCATTTGAATAGGTTCAAGATTAAATACAGTGGTTAGAGCAACAAAACCTAATACCGCATACAATACGCTAAATTATTTTTCTTCAATGCTAGGGCTCATCCTAATATCTCACAGCAACGTAATTTCCCTTTTTAATCCAGCTTACCTATTAATTTAATAGATTCTGAATGATTAAGGGCAAGAGAGCTTCGACTTGAAAGTAGAAAATTGAAAAGAATTAGGATGAAAACAAGAGAAGGAGAAAAAAAAACCAAAATAATTAAAAGTCAACTCTAAAAGATAGAAATAAGCTGTAAGCCAATAAATTTCATATCCTCTGACAGATCTCTTTGTCCCTACAGAACTACAACTTCCATCCTACATATCCTCCTCCTCTTTTATCCTCACATGCTTTTTATATGGAATTAATTAGATATAATTGGATCATTATAAAGGTTAATACATTCATTACCTTAACCTTCTATATAGGAATCTTATTTTATTTAGAGTGTCAAAGATTCGATCTCTACTCATATCTTTTTGAACAAATCTGTAATTATGTCTTCTACTTTTGAAGTGAATCTGAACGGAGCTACAAGTTGATCTGAATGAATGTTGGAACATATAAGTAAATTAGAACAATGATCTAAATAGTATAACAGAGTCATCATAACGAGTGAGGTAACCTACGAAGTAGAGAGACTTGTAAGAGGAAGAAAATTCATAACTTACCTATACGGCAAGAAATTTCAATTATCTAACGGGTAAAGAGGTTTTACTTAGTTAGAGTAACTACGACAAGTTACAACTCTCCCTTTAAAATGCGAGCTAATACCTAAGGGTATCTGATCAGATTGGGTTTTGAAGGTATCGTTTTCTCATCATCTCTCACGATGTACTTATACCGGACTTGAATAAGTTAATTATTGAAGTTTATGCCGGTTCTTTTAAACTCTTCAAAAAAAAAAAAAATAAATTAAACCTTTTGCCAAACTTTATTTGAAGTTTGGCTATTGTGTACATATATCTATATATATAAGCTAATTTAATTTGTAGCTCTTGTACGAATATTCAGAACAATAATGAAATAAGGCCATCTCCTCGTTTGTCACATCGCACATTTTTGCCACTTTAATGGGCATAGGAATGAGAACCTACAACTCCAGTACCTCTTTTAAAGTAGCATTAATATCCAGTTTCGCTTCCTCTTCAAATACATGGCATCTCCACTCCAATTTATGCTCCAATAAGACTAATGATTATATTGCATAAAATAATAAAACACGATATTACTACCTGGAACGCACTCGTAACGTTAAGTTATAGAGGATTAATCAAATATTTTAGTATAGATAAGTTTTATCGGTACATCTGAACGACCAGAATACTCTATAGCGTTCTGCCAATAAAAAATAAAAACCATGCAATGCTCAGATACAATAGAATACACGCCAAAAATTGTGAGTAAAGAAGCAGTGATTCTAATAAAAAGCACAATATAAGTAAATAAAACTTAAATAAAACCGCTATATAGAGCTATAAGTTAGAGACAAGTCATGTGACATTAATTATATCCATTTGCCAACAAATATTACTGTATTTTCTAGGGTTCTGGAAAAAATTAAACATGACGAGAACAACCCAGTACAATTAAGTCAAGGAAAAAGGAAGGACAAAAATTGTAGAAGAAAAAAAGTACAATCTAGCTTAAGACCACAAATAATCAACAACCAAACAAGGAGAACATTTTCTGAGCGCTCGGCGCATCACTTGTGTAATTGTGAAATACGAGTAATAATCATCACTCCAGAATTCTTACTTACTTCAATTTAATTTCAACAATTTAATTGCAAAYTAATAAATAAATTGAGAAATAATATATAATATATAATATGAGATGAGATGAATTAATTTTACTAGAAGTCACGTATGAAAATTAAGTGTTTAATTCACACGAACGAACAGACATGCACCTGCATGCAATTGATTTCATCAGCTTTTTTTTTATGTCATGATAAAGACTTTGTAGTAACACACAGTTGCTTGCCCAAAAGAAGCTTTTAGGCACTCTTCTCTCACTTCCATTTGCTTGTTTCAATGTGAAATTGTATTTCCTCCTCCGTTGCTTTTTAGTGGAAATTTCGGAAGTGACTTGGATTCTGAGGCCAAATTTGGTTGTGAGTGTGAAAATGAAAGAGGAAGAAAGACTAAGGAGACTTGTGATTAAGAGATATACAAATAAATGACATGCAAAAAAAAGAGAAAAAAAATAGTTGTTACTAATTTGATAAAACTGGAGAAAGTAGGTAATTATAGAACTTTATAAGTGAGACGATACACATACATACAGTGATACACACATACACCATGCATATTCGCTATGTGAGTTGAACTGAACAAAATTGTTCTTAATTTCTAAGGAACAAGACCTTAGTCAATTATATATATAAAAAAGCATACAATATAGCTTAATGAAATTGACACTAATTAAAAGTTACGTTAGTTTTTTGTTCTTAAAATGATTTGAACTGAAATAATTTCAAAAGTAATCGAATTTTAATGAAACAAATGTAGTCTTTTTGAAACAGTTGTTTTATTTGTGAACGAATATATAACAAGGATAACAGCAAAGGACATTATTTTAACTACTTTCAATTCGCTGTAAACGAATGTTTGTAATAAAAAGTATTATTTATGAGAATTAAAATATTTAATATTTCAAATATTTATTTACGAAGGAAGTATGCAACTATCCTAATTTCCATTATGCTACTCCTCAATCCTCATGAGTAGTCATGACACTAATGAATAATGATTTAAATCATCATAACTAATACTCCTATACTAATCAAACCATTATTGACTTATTTAATCAAACCATTATTGACTTATTAATTAGAAAGTCCCATATGTCATACTTACGTACCTCATGCATGTTTTCTGTTCATACATGTCCCAATTAAAGTTAACACATTAAAAAAAGCTAAGTTCAGAAACCTAACCAAAATCATTAGGGTGCAAAATTGAGAAATTAGGGTTTTTCCAAAAATAATGCAAATGATGAAATAATTACAGTGAAATTTAGAGTAGACAATCATACATGTATATATTCATGTGCATGTGCACATACAACACGAGTAATGTAATGTGATGTAAATGTAAAGAAGCATGCATGATGCATGGCAGTAAATTAAAGTAAGTCTCCTTTAATTTGTGTATGTAATGTGATTGATGACAACCCGAGTTCTGACCAAATTGTCCCCCTAATTAACTTCATATTCCTAAGTCTAATTAAACTCCTACTAATAATATAGCTAGCTTAGCTTTCTTTCAACTGCTAAATTTGCTCAAAATCCCACCATAAAAGCCTGCTATATKTCCCTTTAATCACTCTTGCTTCTTTTGCTCTACGTGTATAAGTGTATTCATTAGCTTCTGGATGGTAGGGTGTACTTGATTTAGGTCTTTCGCTTTTAAAGTATAATAGATCGAACTAAACTGAACTGAAAATTAAAACGGAATTCAAATGAGGTTAAGTGGGATACACTTTAAAAAGTATAAGTATAGGTTCATATAAGCGCATTTTTAAACATGATTAGCATCATAAAAGATGTGAAGTGGAGTATAATAATCTTCTTAGAATTGATGATCCACTATTTATGAACCACAACTCTACTCTCCAAACATTAAGATTTTGTTTACTCTTGTTTGAATTGGCTTGAATGCATGGTTACAACTTGTTGGTAACTTGGTATATTATGTAGTCTGCATTCGAGAGGAGTACCAAAATCACTACCCGTTAATTCGTTATAAGCTATAGTTCTACTTTCTTACTTAACCGACAWTGTTCAAAAGTGCCTAGTTGCATATGCAATATATATGATCAAAAGATTATAACTTTATTGTTTTATGTGCCGTATGAGAAAAAACCCTAAGCTCAACAAAAAGGTTACACTACTAGCTACTTAATTAATTRTAATTATAAATTTGATGTATTGCACAATTATTGTAAACCAATCATTATTGATTAGAACAAAAACGAATACGAAGTACTAGTAGTTGATTTAGGAATTTTTAGATGTATTTTTGTTTATATCACTCTACATTTTACTACAGCAAAATAAAAATGAAAGTTTACACCTGAATTTGATTTTTTGCTCGTTAGGACTGATGCTTAACGATTCAATCTGCTTCCTTGTATGTTACAATAATTTATTTTTATTTTATTTGACGGGTATGGTACATTAGTTTGAACATTTAAGTTGTTTATCGTTGTTAAAATATACATATTTGATCGATCATTTCAACCAAAAGTTTAAACTCATAGTTAAGGTCCATGAATATAATATATACCCTACTACTCTCTCTCACATAAAATGTCCCTTGGGCTTAAAATGTGGATACAGCACAAACCTACTCATACCTGGCGCGAATTAAATCCATTGAGAAGGGAGAAGGAGGAGAGATTCGAACCCGTGACATCTTTGTAACGCTGACTCGGATATCATGTTAACCAAACTATCTCACCAAAAACTTAAGCTAATCGTTGAGACTCAGGAATATATAATACATACTCTATTTATTTTCACAAAGTTTATACATTGTAAATCTTGACATTGTTTACACTTTTATATAATCTTATGTTATTCATCTTATATATCAGTCAAATATATTAATGAAAGTATTCGTAATTTAATTCGTCTTAATGAGTACAACAAGAATCATATTCAATTCTATTTTTACAATCTTCCTTCCAAAAAATAGTATTTTTATAATTTAACTAAGGATCCGTTTACTTTAACTAAAAACAATTGAATCGAATTGACCGTAATTCAATTGATCAAAGTGAGCTGAAATGAATAGTATATGAGAGAAGGAACTTAGGTTAACAACAAAACTGAACTGAAAATAAGTTGAAGTAACGAGGCCCTAAGGACACTTTGTCCAAAACTACCACACACTAGTTTTGGGTCAACTTTCCGAAAAACTACTTACATTTCATTTTATTTGTCCAAAACTACTTAATTTTGTTGTTTACCATTATCTTGATTGATTTTTTGGTGTTGACTCGTGTTTTTGGCGGGAAAACTATCAAAATATATTATTAAGACAAGCTTCTATATTTTTCTAGTGTTTCGAGCGAGAGTCACAATAGTATGGATGAGAATCGATCTCACGATCGATCGAAACCGAAAGAGAAACTCTAACCACTTGAGCTATACTTCACTCTCTTTCGAGACAATCTCCTATATCACTATATGGTACACGCTTACTTGGTAGGTGAGTACACAAAATCAGAGATGAAAAAGATATAATCATGCAAATGTGCTCGTGTCTTGGAGAAAAGGTATATGAGGAATCGAAGGGCAAAATTCAAGTGGAAAACAAGCCCYAAATGTTGTCATCATAAGAAAGGTTAAGATGGCTCAGCTCATTAAAAACAATGTCGGACAAATGTGTGAGTGCAGTCGAAGAAAGCTCATGTTGCTTTCAATCTTCCATTCAATTTCATACCACGCGTGTTTGTTGTTTAATTCTGAGTTCTAACCCTAGTTTCCTCCTGCTTTTCTAGGGTTTTGTTCATTACTCTCTCACTCCTCAGCATTTATTCCGTAATTGTTAATTTCATCCCGTAATTTTTTGAAACTAAAGTTTCAGTTTTTGATCTAGTGTAAGGCTCCGTTTKTATGGATTGAATTGAACATGAATTGAACTGAARTGAATTGAATGTATCTGAACTAAACTGATGTACCATATAAATAAGTCCAAAGAAACATGACCTAACACTTAAATTGAATTGGAGAGAGAAGTACAATTAAAGATGCTCACGTGAAATGAGGAAGAGGCCAGGTTTGTGCGTCAGTGACTTCAACCCCACCTTTGAATCTTTGATCCCTGTGGTCAGAGATTCGAGTCCTCATATCCCTCATTCGTTGTAAATATATCCCCGCCCTTTTGGCTCATTTGCATCCAAAAAAAGTTCTTCACGTGAAAAAAAAAGTATTGGCTTAGTGCAAGAATAAAACATTATTTAAAATAGGCTATAAGTTCAAATTCATCTTCCCTATTAGTAATTTGTACCGATCTTATGACTCATTTGCGGAAAAAAAAACCCCTACCCCGTGAACAATTAATTTCAATGCTTTGCTGCCTACAATAATGACTTCAGACTTATTTGAAGCGCAATTGTAAGTTTGTAACTACTAACTACTAATATCATTGGTTATGCGTTGGTAAGCATTGAACAAATTGGTTTGATACTTTGATGGAAATGAAATGCTTAAAATCCATTAATTGTGACCAATCAGATAATAAGACTTTACATTGCTATTTATATAGTCCTTACGTACCACAATACTCGTGTGTGTTTGCTACATTTATACCTGGCAAATCGGTTCAATCGATCGATCGGGTCAAAAACATGTCGATTAATGTTGTTAATGAAATTTTGGATAAAAAAAATGTTATTTCGTTAAAAATGTGATTTCGTTAAAAATGYACTATGAATTTTACTTTTCGATCTCAGATTCGGTCAAATGGGTCAGTCGGTCGGTAACATGTCGATCAGTGTTATTTTTGGGCTGATTATTAAGCGGATTTCGAGTCGGGTTTAATTTTGCCAGGTATGCCGGCTACATTGGATAGTATGGATACTAATTATACAAGTAAGTGGAATATGATATTCTAGATAACATTTATCATAAAAAAAATGAATTATAGTGTTATTTGATTCTTTTTATTCGACACATTATCAATAATATTCAATTATTGTAATTTTAACATCCAATWTTAGATTGTAACGATATAAAACTCGCATTGACAAACGTTAAATGTTTAAATACACAAAACATGATGCTACGAAGGGAGTATATAAATCATCATCATCATCAATTTTGAGTTGAATAGCTTATTTAAAAAACTGTGCACCAACCTTGCAATAATTGATATTAACCTCATACATACAGTGAGTTATGATGAGATTATATACAATGCAGTGAAATTGATTTTTAAAAAWCATTTAGTAATTCCATATAGTGAACTTTATTTTACAAACCGTACCGTTAAAATGTTAAATTACATACTTTCTCCTTTTTTTAGTGGCAARAAAAGTATTTTCACGTATTTTAAGAGATAGATTTAARAATGTAAACGAACAAAATTTTCAAAGTTATTTTAACACAACGAAGAATGCGATTATAACTGCATTGTGTTATATTTTCTTTGATTAATTTGTTCGTTTACATTGTTAAATCACTCTTAAAATACGTGAAAATTCATTTGTTGCCACTAAAAAGAAATGAAAGAAGTACAATAATACAATATACACCGTAGTAGGATAGATTTCATTTCCATTCTTTAAGAAGGAAAAAGTTAAGGTTGTTCAACAATGACACATGCTTTTACTTGATGTATGATATAATATGTTTTTCATTAATATAGTGATTTTTTGCATGATATAGTGAATACTGAAATGATACAATTGATTGTTCAATAATGACACATGTTTTGGCCTAATGCACTCTAATGGCAATTCTTCCCCGTATCATTATACATTTATACCGCCCCACTTTTCATTGTAACAAATTTCACAATATTTGTTATAATTGTTTATTTCTTCCAGAATTTCTCCCACACCTTGAGGGTGATGAGGGACGACTATTGCAAGAGTTTCAACCCCAAATACCGAGTATAATGCCTCCCGCGGGTTGGGAGTTTGTARGTTTTGTCGCTTTTAACTGAAATTTGGCTTGAGGCCTACGAAACCTCATCAAATCTCCTCYTTTTGYCCACAAAWTTTTTTGACATAGTGATATGGTTGTGGGAACCCATGGTAACAATTTTAGCAATTTTTTCGATAATTTTCTGAAGACCTCATTATCATTATGAATAATCCATGTTTTTTGGAAAAAAAAACGTCTCGGTGACCTGACTCGGTTTCTCCCAAAATTTCTCCCATAAGCAACTTAAGGGTGATGAGGGATGACTATGCCAAGAGTTTCGGCTCCAAATAGAAAGTTTCGTGCCTCCCGTGAGCATTTCGTCATTATGTCGCTTTTTCATGAAATTTGGCTTGCGGCCTCCGAAACTCCATCAAATATCCTCCTTTTTGCCCTAAATTATGTCTCGCAACGTTATATGYTTGTGGAAACCCATGGTAAATATTTAAGCAATTTTTCCAAAAATTTTAGGGGGACTTCAATTCTTAGGTTAATCTACCAAAAAACAATGTCTTGGTGACCCAAATCAGTTTTGCCAAGATTTTCTRCCACAACTCGAGGGTGATGATGGATGACTATTCCAAGAGTTTCGGCACAAAATACCAAGTGTCCTACCTCCCACGAGCGTTTCAACGTTTTGTCACTTTTTCGTGAAATTCGGCCTGCGGCCCCCGAAACCCCATCAAATCTACCACATATATCCTAGCATCATGATATGGTTGTGGAAAATTATGTAAAAAAAGTCAACATTTTGTCTAAAAATTTTCCGAAAACCTCATTTTTGTGATGTATAATCCATTTTTCGGAAAAAAAAGTCTCGGTTTTGCCCATAATTTATTTGCCACCTTGATGTGATTATGGATGACTATTCCAAGAGTTTCGGCCCAAAATACAAAGTGTTGTGCCTCCCACGACCGTTTTGACGTTTTGTTGCTTTTTCTAGAAATTTGACTTTTAGCCAACAAACTCCATCAAATTTTTGTCCCCAAATTTTGCATGACATCGTTATATGGTAGTGGGAACCCAAATTTTAACAATTTTTCTGAAAATTTTCCAGAGACCTTATTTTCGTGATGTATAATTCACGTTTTTCGGCCAAAAAATGATGTCTCGATTTTGCCCAGAATTTCCCCCATACCTTGACTGTGATAAGGGATAACTCTGCCAAGAGTTTTGGCCCAAAATATTGAGTGTCGTGCCTCCCAAGCCACGGGCGTTTCGACGTTTTGTTTCTTTCTCTTGAAATTTGGTTTGTGGCCTCTGAAACCCCATAAAAAATCCTCGTTTTGTCCCCAATTTTTTCTAGGAATCGTTATATGGTTGTGGGAACCCATGGTAAAATTTTTGGCAATTTTACGGAAAATGTTCCAGATACCTCATTTTCGTGATGTATAATCCACGTTTTTGGCCCAAAAAATGACGTCTTTGTGACCCGGTTCGATTTTGTCAAGAATTTCTCCCACACCTTGAGGGTGATGAGGGGTGACAGTGCCAAGTTTTTTGGCCCAAAATAACGAATGTTGTGCCTCCCACGGGCATTTCGATGTTTTGTCTTTAAATTTGGCTTGAGGCTTCCGTAACCTCACCAAATCTCCTCATTTTGTCCACAAATTTTGCATGACATCATTATATGGAGATGGGAGCCCATGGTAAAAATTTTAGCAATTTATCCGAAAATTTTATGGAGACCTCATTTTCGTGATGTATAATCCATATTTTTGGCCAAAAACGACGGCTCAGTGACCTGACAAGGTTTTGCACAGAATTTATCCCGCACCTTGAGGGTGATGAAAGATAACTATGGAAAGAGTTTAGGCCTAAAATACCGAGTGTTGTGCGTCCCTCGAGCGTTTCGACAATTTGTTGCTTTTTCGTGAAATTTGACTTACAGCCTTCGAAACCCGGCCCCATCAAGTCTCCTCATTTTGGCGCAAAATTTTACCTGACATCATAATATAGTTGTGGAAACCCCAGGTAAAAATTTTGGAAAGTTTTCGAAAATTGTCCAGAGAACTCATTTTCGTTATCCACGTTTTTCGGCCAAAAACAGACGTCTTTGTGACCCAGCTCGATTTTGCTAAGAATTTTTCCCACACCTTGAGGGTGATGAGGGATTATTACACCAAGAGTTTTGGCCCGAAATACCGAGTGTCTTGCCTCCCATGGGTGTTTCGACATTTTGTCGGTTTGTTTTTAAATTTCGCTTGTGGCCTCCGAAACCCCATCAAATCTGCTTAATTTGTTCAAAACTGGCATTGTTATATGGTAGTGGAAAACCATGGTAAAAATTTCGGCAATTTTTTCGAAAATTTTCTGGAGACCTCATTTTCATGTTTTAAAATCCACGTTTTTTGGCCAAAAAACGGTGTCTCGGTGACTCGGCTCGGTTTTGCCCTGAATTTATCCAACACCGTGAAGGTTATGAAGGATGAATATGCCAAGAGTTTCAGCCCAAAATACCAAGTGTTGTGCCTCCCTCGGACGTTTCGACTTTATGTCGCCTTTTCTTTTAATTTGGCTTGTGGCCTCCGAAACCCCATCAAATCTCCTCGTTTTTGTCCCCAATAATGTCTGGCATCAATATATGGTCATGGGAACCCATGGAAATTTTTTTGTCATATTTTCCGAAAATTTTCCAGAGTTCTCATTTTCGTGATGTATAATCCACGTTTTTCAGCTAAAAAACGACGTCTTTGTGAGTTGTGACCCAAGTCGATTTTCTTAAGAATTTCACCCACACCGTGAGGGTGATGAGGGATTACTATTCCAAGAGTCTCGGCCCTAAATACAGGGTGTCATGTCTTTCGCGGGCATTTTGTTGTTTTTCGCTTTTTCTGTAAATTTGGCTTGCGGTCTCCGAAACCCCATCAAATCTAATCATTTTAGTCCCAAGTTTTTCTTGACATCACTATATGGTTGTGGGAAGCCATGGTAAGATTTTTTGTAATTTTGCATAAAATTTTTCGGAGACCTCATTTTTCGTGATGTATAATCCACGTTTTTTGGCTTGAAAACGTTGTTTTTGTGACTCGGCTCGATTTTGCCAAGAATTTCTTCCACGCCTTAAGGATTAAGAAAGGATGACTATTCCAAGAGTTTTGCCCCCAAATACCAATTTTCGAGCCTCCCACGGGCTTTTCGATGTTTCGTCACTTTTTCTTAAAATTTAGCTTGTGGCCTCCGAAACCCAATCAAATCTCCTCCTTTTGGACCCAAATGTTTCTTGGCATCGTTATTTGGTTGTGGGAAACCTTGGTAAAAATCTCAGCAATTTTACCGAAAATTTTCAGGAGACCTTATTTTCTTGATATATTATCCACGTTTTTGGGCAAAAAACGATGTCTCGGTGACCCGCCTCGATATTCTGAAAATTTGAGAAATAAAATATAGAAAATATTCTAAACAAATCCTAAAAACATATAAAAAAGCAAAAAATAGAAAATAATTAAAATAAATAAAAATAAATACTACCCGCCTATTATTGGGCCCTCGGTGTATGATTTCAAACTCAACTTTAATTGGACTTGTGAGAATGGGTGTGGTTATGGACTTTGTCGCAACTTTCGGAATCAAATCTATTCTGAAATATTATACTTTTTCTCATCGGCTATTCAATTTGGGGAGACACTTTTACGCCAAGAGTTTCGGCCCAAAATACAAAGTATCGTGCCTTCATGGGCGATTCGACGTTTTATCTCTTTTTCTTTAAATTTTGCTTGTGGACTCCAAAACCCCCATCAAATCTCCTCGTTTTGTCCCCAAATTTTGCTTAGAATCTTTATATAGTTGTGGGAACCAATGGTAAATGTTTCGACAATTTTACGGAAAATTAACTCGATGCCTCATTTTCGTGATGTATAATCCACATTTTTTCGGCCAAAAAATGACGTCTCAATGACCCATTTAGGTTTTTCACGGAATTTCTCCCACACCTTGAGGTTGATTAAAGATGACTATACCAAGAGTTTTGGCACAAATATTGAGTGTCGTGCCTCCCATGGGAATTTCGACTTTTTGTTACTTTTTCGTGAAATTTGGCTTGCGATCTCTAAAATTTCAAGAAAAATCGAGCAGGATCACCGAGAGGTGGATTTTTGGGCGAAGAACGTCGATTCCCGAAAATTTAACTATGGGTACATATGATAATAAGATGAACCCAATGAAAATTTGGGGTCCATATAAGTCTATACGGGGGTTTTTTCGAGCCCGGGAACGACAAATAGAAAAACACCAAAACGCTCGTAGGGGGCTCTAAGCTTGGTATTTTGGGCCAAAACTTTTGGATTAGTCGTCTCTCAACACCCTCAAGGTGTGGTTGAATTTTCGTGCAAAATCGAGCCGGGTCATCGAAAGGTGGTTTTTTAGCCGAAAAATGTGGATTTAAACCACGTTTTTCGGCCAAAAAATGACATCTCGGCGACGCGGTTCGAATTTGTCCAGAATATCTGTCACAGCTTCACGGTCATGAGAAACGTCTATTTCAACTGTTTTGTACCCAATGACTAAGCATACTGCCCTCTACGAGTGTTTCGACGTTTTCTCATTTTTGTTAACGGATTCAAAAGTCCCCCGTATGGACTCATTCGGACCTCAAATCTTCCTTGGACCCATCATATTATCATGTGAACCCATGGAAAATTTTTCGGCAATTTTTCCGAAAATTGTCCGCATACTCATTTCAATGAAGTATAATCTACGTTTTTCGGACAAAAAATGACATCTCGACGACCCGACACGAATTTGTCATGCTAAAATTTCTGTCACACCTTCACGGTCATGACTCATGAGAAACGACTATTCCAACAGTTTTCTACCGAAATAATAAGCGTACTGTCCCCTACGAGTGTTTCGACGTTTTCTCGTTTTTTTTAACGGATTCAAAAGTCCCCCGTATGGACTCATTTGGCTCCAAATCTTCCTTGGACGCATCATATTATCATGTGAACAGTACACAAGGTAAAAATTTCGGCAATTTTTCTAAAAATTGTCCGGAGAACTCATTTCATTGATGTATAATCCACGTTTTTCGCACAAAAAATGACATCTCGGCGACCCGCGCTCGAATTTGTCCGGAATTTATGTCACGCCTTCACGGTTATGACAAACGACTATTCTAATAGTTTTGTACCCAAATACTAAGCGTACTGCCTCCTACGAGTGTTTCTCGATTTTCTTTAACGGACTCAAAAGTCCCCCTTATGGATTCATTTGGCTCCCAAGTCTTCAAATTTGTCCAAAATTTTTGTCACGCCTTCACGGTCATGAGAAACGACTATTTCAGTAGTTTTGTACCCAAATACTAAGCGTACTGTCTCCTACAAGTGTTTCGACTTTTTTTTGTTTTTTCTTTAACGGACTCATAAGTTCCCTGTAAGGACTCATTTGGCCCCCAAATTTTCATTGGACCCATCATAGTATCATGTGAACCTATGGTAAAAATTTCGACAATTTTTCCGAAAATTGTCCGGAGAACTCATTTTAGTGATGATAATCCACGTTTTTCGGCCAAAAAAATGACATCTTGGCGATTTGGTGAAATTGTCTGGAATTTCTGTCACACCTTCACAGTCATGAGAAACGACTATTTCAACAGTTTTGTACCCAAATACTAAGCGTAGTGCCTCCTACGAGTCTTTCGACGTTTTCTCGATTTTTCTTTCACGTATTCAAAAGTCCCACGTATGTATTTCTTTGGCTCCAAAATCTTTCTTGGACCCATCATATTATCATGTGAACCCATGGTAAAAATTTGGGCAATTTTTCAGAAAATTATCCGGAGAACTCATTTTAGTGATGTATAATCCACGTTTTTCTGACAAAAAATGACATCTCAACGACCCGGTTCGAATTTGTCCGAAATTTTTGTGACGCCTTCACGGTCATGAGAAACGAATATTCCAATAGTTTTGTACCTAAATACTAAGCGTACTGCCTCCTACGAGTATTTCGATGTTTTTTTTTTGAATTTTTTTTCTTTAACGGACTCAAAAGTCCCTTGTAGAGACTCATTTGGCCTCCAAATTTTCCTTGGACCCATCATATTATCATGTGAACCTATGGTAAAAATTTCGGCAATTTGTCCGAAGAACTCATTTCATTGATGTATAATCCACGTTTTTCGGACAAAAAAGACATCTCGGTGACCCAGCTCAAATTTTCCCAGAATTTCTCTCACGCCTTCACCGTCATGAGAAACAACAATTCCAATAGTTTTGTACCCAAAATACTAAGCGTACTGCCCACTACGATTGTTTCGACGTTTTCTCGTTTTTTCTTTAATGGACTCAAAAGTCTCTGGTATGGACTTAGGGCCTGTTTACTTAAACTTAATTTCAGTTTTGTTCAGTTCAGTTCAGTTCAGTTCAGTTCAGTTTCAAAAAATTCAGTTTTGTTCAGTTCAGTTCAGTTCAGTTCAGTTTAGTTCAGTTCAGTTCAGTTCAGTTTTGGAATTTAAATCCAAAACTTAAATCTTCCTATTTATTCAGTTCAGTTCAGTTCAGTTCAGTTCAGTTCAGTTCAATTCAGTTCAGTTCAGTTCAGTTCAGTTCAGTTCAGTTCAGTTCAGTTTTAAAAAATTCAGTTCAGTTCAGTTCAATTCAGTTCAGTTCAGTTCAGTTCAGTTTTGTTCAGTTTAAGTAAACAGGCCC
>SNQN01003066.1:24290-42484 GCA_008642245.1 Bassia scoparia
TGACTTTTAGCCAACAAACTCCATCAAATTTTTGTCCCCAAATTTTGCATGACATCGTTATATGGTAGTGGGAACCCAAATTTTAACAATTTTTCCGAAAATTTTCCAGAGACCTTATTTTCGTGATGTAGTCACTCTCAACATTCTTAAGGTTTGGTTGAAATTTCAGGAAAAACCAAGCCGGGTCAACGAGAGGTGGTTTTTTTGGTCAAAAAACGTTGATTATACATCACGAAAATGAGGTCTCGAAAACTTATCGGAAAAGTAGCTGAAATTTACCATGGGTCATATCAAAATATGATGAACCCAATGACAATTTCGGGTCTAAATAAGTCTATACGAGGGGTTTTCGAGCCCAGGAACGYCAAATTGAAAAAACGCTAAAACGCTCGTAGAGGACTCTAAGCTTGGTGTTTGGGCACAAAGCTTTTGGAATAGTATTCTCTCAACACCCTTAAGGTGTGGTTCAAATTTCGGGCAAATTCAAGCCGGGTCACCGAGAGGTGATTTTTTGGCTGAAAAACGTGGATTATATTTCATGAAAATGAGGTCTCCGGAATGAATAATTGCCAAAACTTTTATTATGAGTTCTCACAACCATATAACAATGTTAGAAAAAATTTGGGGCCATAAGGGGGAGATTTTATGGGGTTTCGGAGGCCACAAGCCAAATTTCACGAAAAAGCGAGAAAACGTCGAAACGCCTGAGGGAGGCATGACGCTCGGTATTTGTGGCCAAAATTCTTGGAATAGCCATCACAAATCACAATCAAGGTATTGGAGAAACTCTGGGCAAAACCGAGTCGGATCAACGAGACGTCCTTTTTTCGCCGAAAAACGTATATTATACATCACGAAAATGAGGTCTCCCATAACCATATTACTATGCCCAAATGTTGGAAATGTTTCTGAACAATAGCCCAAATTTTTAACATGGGTTCCCATAACCATATTACTATGCCAGGATAAATTTGGGGCCAAAAGGGGAAGATTTGATGGGTTTTCTAAGGCCACAAGTCAAATTTCACGAAAAAAAAGGGAAAACGTCAAAACGCCCGTGAGAGYCACGACACTCTTTCTTTGCAGCCAAAACTCCTTGAATAGTCATTTCTTATCATCTTTAAGGTGTGGGATAAATTATGCGAAAAATCGAGTCGGGTCACCGAGACATTGTTTTTTGGCTGAAAAACGTGAATTATATAAATCACGAAAAGAGGTCTCCGGAATATTTTATGAAAAATTGCTGAAATCTTTACCATGGGTTCCAACAACAATATAACGATGATAAATTTTGGGCCAAAAGGGGGAGATTTGKTGGGTTTTCAGAGGTTGAAAGCCAAATGTCACGAAAAAGTGAGAAAATGTTGAAATGTCTATGGGAGGCACGACACTCGATATTTGGGGCCAAAACTCTTGGAATATCCATTACACATTGCAGTCAAGGTATAAGAGAAATTCCAGGCAAAATGGAGTCGGTTATACAAGATGTCATTTTTTGAGTGAAAACCGTGGATCATACATCATAAAAATGAGGTCTCCCGAAATGTTTCTGACCAATTATCGAAATTTTTACCATGGGTTCTCAGTAGTCAGTACCATATTACGATGCTTAGATAAATTTGGGGCCAAAAGGGGGAAATTTGATGTCTTTTCTTGGGCCGAAAAATCGAGAAAACGTCGAAACACCCGTGAAAGGCACGAAACTCTGTATTTGGTATTTTGGGCCGAAACTCTTGAAATAGTCTCCACTCGTCACAGTCAAGGTATAGGTGAAATTTTGATCAAAAACGACTCGGGTCACCAAGARGTCCTTTTTGGCTGAAAAACATGGATTATAAATCATGGAAATGAGGTCTCCGGAAATTTTTTAAGAAAAATCCCCTAAATTTTTATCATGGGTTCCCACAACCATATAACGATGCCAGGATAAATTTGGAACCAAATGGGGGAGATTTGATAGGGTTTGGAGGCCGCAAACCAAATTTCACGAAAAAACGAGAAAACGTCAAAACACTCGTGAAAGGCCAACACAGGGTGTTTGGGGCCGAAACTCTAGGAATAGCCATCAATCGTCACTGTCAAGGTATAGGAGAAATTGTGGGAAAAACCGAGTCGTGTCACTAAGAGTCCTTTTTGGCCGAAAAACGTGGTATGTGGATTATACATCACAAATATGTGGTTTCGGGAAAATTTTCAGAAAAATTGCCGAAATTTCTAACATGGGTTCCCACAATCATATAACGATGTTAGAAAAAAATTGCGGCCAAAAAAAGAGGGAGATTTAATGGGGTTTCGGACGCCGCAAGCCAAATTTCACGAGAAAACATCGAAACGCCCGTGACAGACATTAAACTCGCTATTTGGGGCCGAACACTTGGAATAGTCAATATGAAAAAATAAACCTATCAAAAATAAAATAAACCTCTCAAAAATAAAATTAGATAACAATTGATATCATTTGTAGACAAGATCAACATGTCAATATAGTCAAACTCGAAGATAACCCGACTATAAATCGTTGAATTCATGCTMGCTAACCCAATCAATCCGAACCGTTTTGAGARCGAACAAATTTCGATCTGCCCGCTAATATCGTGAGACGGAAGTGAACTGRTCATGAAAAACAATTAATCTGTTTGGTCTGTCACCGAAATTGACTCGAACTGAACTTAACTCTCTGTCAAAATAACGCGTTAAAACGTGGAATCGATATGAACTAAAACCTGCTTGGGTTAGTCCAAAAAGGTAGTGTTAACAACTTTGACACCAATACGCAACAGCGCAAATCTCATGGGACGTGTCGTGAGGCCCCCACTTTCAATTGTTGCACACTTGCACAAAAAAAAAAACAACTAAATTGCTCTCTTGCAAGGTTTACAAGCACTTAACGAGCACATGCCAAGATCAACCACTACGAGAGCTGTTCTAGCTTAATCAGAAGTCTCCAAGAATTAACATGTGTTGAGAGACCCCCCTCTATTGAGGTCTGACAATCAATTACAAATGAATTCCATACGTCAGATGCGCTTACTTTAAAATAAAAAGTTTACAAGTACTTTATGCACACAAGTTGTAATAGTGTTATGTGCCTCTTGCAACCGAAAAAAGATATAGGTGTCCAATTACCTTAGGGATTCTTGACATCAATTACAACTCTACAATAGTTTGTTTCGAAACTTGTCTCATGTTCGAATGAATTTTTCGCCACACACTCGATGTTGCTCCTCTAGGACTTTCATTCTTTTCCACCCCTATGTAAGAGTTCCATGACAGTCAAAGCAGGTTTTATCAATGTCCATCTAGCAGTTGGCTATGTATTGACACCCTCGTATTTTCCAAAGTCTTGATCATACTCATTCCTACTGGAACACAAGCAGTGCTAAATCCATACCAACCTAATCCATTACACCTATTACGACATGTTCGCCTTGCATATAAATTACCATTGCCAAAATGAATTAAATCAAGTTTAGAAGTCTAAACTTTGATTGAATAAGTACAGAGTAATATAGTATTCACTGGCTTGATTCGTAACATGCCAAAGGCATTGTATTACGAAAACAATAACCACTCAGAAATGCTGCTATGTTTTCATCCTTAGTATTCTTCAAAAATCAAAAGAAATWAAGAGGGTGAAAACAAGGGTGTTGAGAGAGTGATTTCAAAAATTCAATAATATAAGAAAATTGCCACAACAGCTTACTGCATTGTCTTCGCTGCACTGACTGAACAAAACCATCACTACTTCGTACAATAATTAGTGTGAGCAAAGTCTTTCGTCACATAARCTAAAACTAGTTTACAAAATTGAATGAACTCTCTCACTGTGTGGCTGTTTGTCTGTCTACAGCATCTTCATGCTCAACCTGTCAAATAGCACACGAAATCAATTATAAAATCAACATATCTAGTAGGCAATTGGCAATCACAGATTCACAGGCGTTTATTTATTTATTTATTTATTAAAAGGACTAGGACGTCACGAATCACCAAAACATCAAACGTTAAAGACAGGGACAAAGTRCTGAAGACGTCAAAATGAACATTGTTTAAACTGTCGATGGACGGTGGTCAGGCAAAGTGACCCACTATTAAGTATMAACAGCAAAAGAAAGGATTTAGAGATTTCATGAACATGGTGGTAATAATTTTGAACGTTGAAATTTCAGTGTCACACTCAAAGCACTCATAAAGACCCATGAGTCAAGGACTTAAGAGTCAATTACAGGTGTGGCAATGTATGACATAAAAACTTGCTCCATTATCCAGCACAACTCACGAGCACCAACGAAGATAAAAATCGTTCAGTCACAAGAAGGATGCATGCATAGCTTAGCTAATATTCAGATGCTACTCTGCATTGACTTAATAAAATGCTTCACTCTTCTTTACCAAACTACCAATGATAGTATTCACATTCTTTAAAAGCAAAGATACAAGATATACCAAAGCACTGAAAATTTTACCTCAACTAGGACTCTTGCTTTCTTCTTTGACTTAGAAACGGGCTCATCTCTCTCCATGATCTTTGAGGGTATCTTGGCGTCTCTTCGGCTCCTCTTTCTATCAGCTTCTCCACTTTCATCCTCGTCATCATCCGAACCATCTGCTCCAGCAATGATATATGAAGATTGCTTGAGTCAAGGAATCAAATACACGAAAAGAAAAAAYCTACCAAATAACAGTCATGCATAGAGCTCYTAAATATATAATAACATATACTGTATCCTCTTATCTTTCTACCCCAATTTAGTAGTGGAAGGAAAAGAGTCCCTAGATTACCTTCGCTATCATCACCATCAGGGATATTGGTTGCCAAACCACCAAAATCCTCCATATCATCTTCCTCGTAGAGATCTTCATAGCCCTCAACATATTCCAACTCAGGTTCCTGGTAAATCAAATGATAGCCAGAGGTCACTTACACAATTAAATTGGGTAAAACCATCCTAAATAATCACATTAAATTATTAGTGTTATCTAATTATATTGGAGGAAAAAAMGTGCGAGGAAGATGTATAGAATTATCTTAATGTTGAACTCAATGCACTTACCTCCTCTTCAAGTTCCTGTTCAGTCTCATTTCCCTTYAGAATTTCATTCCATTTTTTCTGATTGAAGTTGTATATGGTATCATAAACACCCCTGTTAAGACGTTCAAGCAATTCCTCCTCAATTTTCTGCAACACACACATACACACATGTAAAGTTAGAAGTATGAAGACTATCATGATGAAAAGTTTTGCAAGAGCACTGTGTTACCTTATCAATAACCGCTGCTTTCTCAGCCTTCTCCAGTCTTCTAGCATCCCTCTTCATCTGTTTCCTGGGTGTCGTCATTATCTTTTCTCTGTGACACAAAAAAAAAATTCACACCAGGTTAACTAAATATTAGAACAAAAACCTGAATTATGTCTAAAACAAAACAAAGGCATTAATTTGCATAAGGAAATACCTTTTAATAAAAAAAAAATTAGTCATGAAACGCAAAAGGCAAGCTACTAAATGGTGCACCACACATCAAAAGTATTTTGCAAAATCATGCATATTAGATGACAACCACCCAGCATGGCTACTACATTATGGCCAATGGTAGTATACAGCGATGTTTCATGAACAGATAATCAAGAGTCAAAGACTACAGAACTGATACTACAGAACTGATAATAATACCCAAATTCATAAATCATTATCCTAACATCCAGGGAAACCATACACCAAGAATGGAGGATAACAAAAACAGGCAACAGCTGAATGAAAACTGTGATTTAAGCTCTTGGATCCAACTACACAATGCAGCGATGTCTTGACATCTGGATTACCGCATAACACAGCTATGCAATATATAAAACAGAGATTTGCAGACCCTTGTGTGCAGTCCGTATACAACATAAAAGCATGATACAAAACCAACAAAACTATTATCCAGCATCATTACTTGATGATTATAGCATCATAAAGATAAGGTAAGTAGGCCATGGCCATATATCCAAAACAAGGTATATAATACTTCAACTGTTAAAGCTCTCTAAACAACTTTTTCATAATCAGAAACAAGACTAGACCGCTTGAACATAAAATGCAATTCATAAACTTGTAACGACAACTATTCTTGTAACATGCCTAGTTAGATACCTACCTTCCTACCCAATACAGGGCATTTCTTTACGGGGATGGGGATGTATTTCCTATAGGATTATTAAACGATGCAAATTGAGTTCTTGAGAATTCTTGGATATATCCTCGAGATATTATTTTGGTGGATTAAGAAAGTTTAATAATTTAATCCCTATCCTCCTAAGAAATCCTTATAGTACAATTAAGAAAGGACCGACTGGAAAATAAATAGAGAAATTCACAGCTAAAAAAATGCTAATTAGTGCTTTACATTTTTACTTTTGTTGCATAAGATTTTTAAGGATCAATATTTTAACAAATCATATCTACTCCGTAAGTCGTTTCTCATATGAACTCACTAGAACTTATCTAACTAAGTGAACTTTAGCTCTCGCAATATAATTTAAAAGAACATAGCAATGTTAAGTAAACCACGATATCATCAAAGCCAATGTTAAGTACCATGATAAATATCTGCTCTTGCAGTAAGTTTATTGGAAAACAGTTTCTGTCCTAAATATAATATTCTTGATACCGTTTCAAGAGCAACCTTTGAGGATCAGAATGTTCTGGCCAAACTTATTAAGAAGTACTTCATGATATGGATAAATGTTCTATTGTTTAACATAAAAGCATATTGATTGAAATTTCATCTAGTAGTAGTGTTACACTTATTACTCATATGTTCCTTTAAAAGCTAAACTATTATCATTGAAAATGAAATACAATTAACTTGATATACATGCCTAAAAGCAATTAAATAACAAATACATAAGAAGTATGAGTAGGGAGAGAACTTAGATAAGTAAAACACCGATAAAATAAATGATGATAAGGGACAATAATAATAATATAAATAAAAAATAATAATAAAACTTAATAATTAATTGACCCTTTCTTTTGATACATCATTCTTTTATACTGCTATCAAACAATCATATAGAATTTTTCACACCAATGATGTTCAATAACCCTTATACTATCTCTCTTTTAGAGACCCAACACATAATTGAACCAACTATTCTTTAGAAAACCTCCCCCTTAACTGATAACGGATAACCCAAATGTTTAACATAGCCACATGGCAACACAACCACCTCTGACATTTATCCTCTTCATCTCACTTGCTCACACCACCATTTCCATTTCCACCATCTCTCTACCCAAAAGTAGTCCCAAACACCTACAACACTTTCCTCTGATTAAAACCAAAAATTAACTATACTATGCCCACCACAATGTTGCAGCAATAAGAACACGAATTGAGAAACTATCAAGAAATCAGAATGAAATCCCAGCCTAACAAACCCAATGTGCGCAAAGCTGCAATCTTGCATGAAACTAGAAAATGAGTATAGCAAAAGAGAGGGTGTTATTAATACAAATTTACGACAACAATTACAATTAGTTGTAGAAGTGTATTCTTGTCCACCAATATGTTTATATAAAGTTGAATGCACCTTCTCAAGAAACTACTTTGAGAAGCATCAAGATAGCCATTCTATTTCTAGCCCATCTAAAAGTTAATTTGGGCCTTCGAAGAAGTAGTAGATATTGCCAATAAACATGTGGTTTGGCCAATCTTTTGTTCTTGTACCCTAGAAAAGTAGAAACTACCTAAACAGTTAGGCCAAAGACATACATAACTACATAAGCCTAATAGGTCAGTGTTCAGCATGCACGGAAAATACAATCAACAAACTGTATCAATCTTATGATACAAATCATAAGATACAGATGAATAATGTGGATTGTGGAAACGAGAAAAAACCCCACTTCACTTCTCATTCATCGGAGAAAATTCATACAGAGAATAACCACAATGGTCTAGGGTAGTATACTACTAATATGCTAACAGTACTATATTTCTCACAGGCTCACAGTTTGATAGACATGTTGCAATATGATATCATCCAGAGTATAATTAATCACATATCCACATCAACATTGCCACAAATCCCACAATACCTCTAAAATAGTTCTCACAAACATAGCTTCACTATTTATCAGCAAAATCAAAACCTATACTTAGATTATCCCCTTACAAAGATAGCTCTAGAAAGATGCAAGGAGTAACTTTTCAGTATGCATAAAGCTCAAGAGATAGTGAAAAGAAGAACCTTGTTTTCAAAGCAAGCTTCCTCATACGAATCCGCATTTGAGTCATCTTGGTCAGTCGCTGCTTCATCTTGTGCACAAGGAACTTAGGCCAATATGCCTGACATGTTTTTGAATTGTTAGTGATATATACCGCAAAACATCTGTCTAAATGCCTAATTGTTTATACAAAACAATTTGAAAACAACAAGGAGAGAGATCAGAAATACAGTACCAAATGCTTGTCAATTATTTCGATCGCCTTCAAATAATTCCTAGGCAACTTAACCCTTTCCCACAACTTGTTAGGCATATGAGCTCTCTCTATAGTTTTCATATACAAGTAGAGTACCCCTGCATTTCCAAAACCATATCATATGCTTCATTCAAACAAAATTTCATCTTTGAAAAAGAAATCAATCATAACAAATGAAACAAAATTTAAATTACGTACCATCATGGTCTCGAATGGTGGCATATCGACTGTTAGCAAGAGGACATGAACTCCGATTGCAAATTCCAGTCACATTGTATGGGTTTCGGCAAAATTTTCCAGTTTCAATTCTAATTGATTGACGACAAACACAACAATTAAACGAATTCACTAACCCAAAAAAAGAAATTAAAAAGAAACACAAAACAAAGAGGAAAATTAGGGTTTCATACTTGGACATGAAACTGCAGTGATTATGGCGAATGACTTGCCAAATAACCTCATCGTGTTGCATCTTCGATCAACCAGCTTTATTCGAACAACAACGAATCTGATTGAAAAACGAACAAGCAACTAAATTGGTTAAATTTAAGGTTTAGGGTTTAAGGTTTTAGTTGGATAAAGTGAAATTGGTATTGAACTAAAACAAAAAAGGAGAAATCTTTTTACCTAATTCAGAAATTCGAAGAACAAATTACGAGTTGAGTATTGAACGAAGGAATTGGGAGTGAAGAATCGTTGAATTGGAGAAGAGGCGAGTGTTGTTGGTTTGGCAGGTCGGCCAAAACAGAGGAGAATGAATTGCAGCTTCACTCAGGGTTTTCAATAAGGTTTCCCAAATTCGATTTTCGACTACTCAAAGCGTCGTCGTTTTAGATTACTGATTTTTGGCTCTTACTTGATTTTAGGTTTTCAAGATGTTATAGAGAATCGAACCTATGACCTAGTGAGTCCAATCAGGGTGAATTGTCTAAGCGGAAACTAAAAGGTGATCAAATGGGCAGATCGGGTCGGACTTGTATATAAAAAGTCTTGCCCAAACCCGTCCAAAAAAAAGCGGCTTTACGGGTCGGGCCGGGTTTTTCAACTAAAATTGAATATTTTTTTTGTTTTTCAAACCCTCACTTTTCGGGCGGGTTGGACCGGGCCGACGGGCCAAGCTTATAATGATCACCTCTAACGGAAACAAAGTTTCCTAAAAGTCTTTGAATTTGAGAAATGTTGAAACGTTAAATGTCTTCACAGCGGTGTGCATCCTATTGAATCAATGAGGCCATGTGTTTTTGGAGCAAAACAAACTAAGCTAGCGCATAGCTTATGTTTGTCTTCGTGCGTTTTTTTTTAAAGTTATAATTTTCATTCATTTTGTTAAAAAATTATCAATTTATTCAAAAAAAAAAAAATTGGGGTTGAATGAACCTCATTGACAATGTCTTACTTTTGCTAATAAATCAACTTAATTTATGTTTGAAATCCAACTAAAACTTGTTTTGAATTAAATACATAAAAGTGATACACATACAAGTGATATATAACAATAGTGTAAATCAATTTTTCTCTTTACAATATTTTTAATTATTTTGCATTTTTAGTGTGAATAGGTATTACTTGAAGTATTGAACATCATAATATTAACACAGGTCACACGGACATCGTCCGTAATTAATACTAGTAATTTATTGAAAGAAATCTAGATTTTTCTCTCGTACTGTGAATAAATGTAATGATTTGAAAAGTATACTCCGTACAATATTAGAAACGGATGAAGAATATACATACTTCGTAGTTCTTACACAAGTATTTTACCACGAACGCAAGCATTGTGAAATTTGTACTGGATATGGAGCCAAGCTATGAGCATATGACAAAGATCATGTATTACACTGATTAGTAACGAGTCATTACTCCAATACTCCCTTCTATCAAACATGTTGCAGGCAGCCGCCAAAGGAACTTCTGTCTCAGAGCTAAAACTATTTTTCGACACCAGCCTTCATCGCACTTGAGAGTTGAGAGCAGCAGTTACAATCTGGGTTCTATTGTATTTTGCAACCAAGGACAAAGACCGCACTATATTTTGCAAGCAGCTTCATCTTCCCCAGGAAAAAAAAAAAAGGAACCCGAAATTAAGTAAAAACCCAAACTTAAACTTCATATCAACTGCTCATTTCCCTTGTTATCCTCAAGACATTCCAATGATGTAACATTCATCAGTCAATTTTCTTTCCCATACTCTTCTCTCTCCTTTCAATGTTTGCCAGAAAAATTAGCATATTGCCCAAACCAACATATGGATTAAGAAAATCCTAGGGGACTAACCGTGTTAATCTATGGATAGCAAAATTTCACAGGTCAATGGATGGTCACGTTGTTAGATTTGTTTTACTCTAACACGCCCCATGCCTTAGCATCTCCCTACTCGCACCGAATAGAACTCCAGTGGAGGATGTTGCCTGTCGTTGTTTCTGTCAAAATCAGAGACTTGGGAACAAAGGAGCGAGCAACGTGCACGATCAGTTTATGTATGGTAATCACGCAACCACCTCTGCCTTTTCCTTCCTCAACAACCTAGCAAAACAGAAGCCACRCAATAAGATGATTGCCCATGCTTCTATCAAAACAAAAGCATCATAATCAGTAGCAAGATACGCACATGAAAAACAGTAAAACATACGAAGCATGTAGTAAAAGTGTAGGAAAAATGGCCGTCCAAGGCAGAGAATATCCACACCATCAAACATTCACAAAAGATTCGCTGTGCACACGATTTAAAGGCTTGCTTCTTGTTTGCGTAAAAATAATATTATTAGACCTAAACTTTGCTGCAAATACTCACACAGCTCTAATGCTAAATCTCAATCACCAACATATGTAATGCCAATTTCGAAATAAACAACAGGGATGCCAATGATAAATCATATCAAAGATAAACATCTGTACTGTAATACAAAATGAAGCCTTGTTGATTTTGGTAAAAACAACAGAGATGCCAGCACACACTACGAACCTTAAGAATCCAATTGAAGCTTCAGATTTACTTGGCATCATGCTTGAATCCGACTACTGAGCTGGTCAAGTGTGTTTTGAGCGGCAAAGGTGCATATGCACTGACATTGGTCACACAAATTTCACTTGAAGGAATTGATGCAGAAATCTGTCAATTGAAGCTTCAGATTTACATTGGTCGCACAAATGTAATGTTGCCATTTCGCTACCACAAGTAGGCCTATCTGCTTTAAGAAAATCTCAAATTTCACTTGGAAGGAATTGATGCAGAAATCAGTCAAAGTGACACTTCCACAATATTTTTACTCATCCATATGACCGTATCCATCAAACTTACGAGAGTTTCAACTAGCATATGCAAACCAACGAAATTACTCCATCTTACTCACCCCCTTATCTTCAGCCTCTTCCCCAAGATAACCATGGGAAGATCCATCCATATTCCATGCAAGACAATGATTGACAGCCYTTTTGATGACAACATCTATCACAAGCAGGTCAGCTAGCAGCTTGTATACGGGAGAATAAAGAACACCCAAAAGTCCCTTACGTGGCCTGATAAAACGAAAATCAATCAAGGTGGGGCAACCACTAAAACACACCTTACATGCCATTCTTTTCACGTTATCTTAGAGGATAATGTTCCTGATGTATGCCAATTTTTCATCAATTTCTCCAATTTCCAAACTTCAAATTTCTMGTACTCCATGTTTGAACATGAATCGCTTCCAACCTCATCTACTATTGCTGGGTGCCAAAAACTACCAACAATATTCGAAATACTAAATCAACAACATTTGCTAAGAGCCAAACCCCACCAATTCTATAATAGTAACAGCTGTCACGGGACCTTTTCTCCCTGCTTAATAAAAAAAGGCCGGTAGATGGCGTTGTTTTGGCATGGAACACTCGAGGTCCCCAAAGAATTTCTATTTTGGATCCTTTAACATATATGATCAAATATGCATGGCATTTAAGCAACCACCTCTATCGATCCTCCTTCACAATCTGATAAAAACAGAAGCAACTTAAATTGGTCATCGTACCATATTTAAACAAAAGCATCTTAATAATGATCATTAATACATGCAAAACAAAACAAAAAGAAAGATGAAATATCACCATTTTTTATGTCCATGTGAAGGATGAAATATCAACGATTTCAGATTACAGGTTTCTATGCCATTAAAATTCGTCACATTAAACCTTAAATACACAACACTTTATAAATGAACAGAAAGCAATGATTCCGGCCTACAAAAGGTGAAATCATCATCCACAATAGTTCAAACCTCTAAGAGGTTTGAACTCTTGCCACATCAACAATATACAAACCCCTCTCATAACAAACCTCTCTCCAACAATAGTTCAAACCTTTTAAAGGTTTGTTGGTGGAACCCAATATTTTATTTTCCTTTTTATTTCCTAACTTCTACCTAATTTTATTTTATTTCCCTTTTTATTTTACACTTCATACCCCACCTAAAATTCCACCTCACCTATACAAACCCCTCTCAACATTTCAAACCCCTCTCAACTTTCAAACCCCTAAAATATTCCCAACAATAGGAGGTTTGTTTTTCAAACCTTCCACATCACCTACAAACCCCTCTACAAACCTCTTATTGTGGATGCCCTGGCTCTAACCCTCGGTTTTCAGACCAATAAAGTACACATTCTAAGGTACAAAAAACATAYATAATACATCATAGCATCATAAACCAATGAAGAATGTTGTAGAGAATAATTTTGACAGCAAACAATGACCATGTCAGACTATATAAATCAATGCTTGGACTTCAATAACTAACAAAAAAAGACAGCAATGTAAAATGTAAAACTTCAAATAACCTTACAAAGTCTTAAAATTTGAAAAGATAAAGCACACCAATTCAAATTCTATAATTCACTCGTGCTATTACTCGAAGGCAACATTGTGTATCTACAGTGCGGTAAAATTACTATCCCCTGATGGTATCTATTGCATTTTAATGATTGCTTCCCCTGTCAACATTACATCTGATACCTCATAATTGTATTAAGTTGAATGTCTAATTAGGCAATTTGCAAACCTAATTGGAGCTATGGATGAAGTGATCAACCATTTATATCTTGGGAAATCAGAATAGTAGGTAATCAAATAAAAATTTGGGAAGAATTGAAAAAATAAATTGAWTGGAGCTACCCTTTGCTCCACCACCCATTTCAATATTATTTTTTCTTTTTTGTATATGTAATCAATTAAGTTGCAAGATTACACGAAACCACCAGAAACCACCTAAGCAAACCAAACCCCAAAACCAAAATAATACCAAAAGAACAAAAAAAAAAAAAAACCCCGAACACTTGAGTAACACCAAAAAGTCTTTACAAAATCCAAATACACAACTCAAACCCAAAGAAAACCTATCAAAAAAATAAAAAATAGAGGAAGCAGTTAAAAAGAAAATATGAGAAACTATCAAACCCCACTAATGAAATTGAAAGAGAACTTGTTAAAACCTCCCACTGATTTAAATCAATATAACATTAATGCATTGGAGTAAGAATGTAAGATACGAACCAGTACTTGTTTAAAAAGCAGAACGAAAGGCTACTCGCATATGATTAACTGACTCCAAGTGTCAATGACTACTTACTCTACTAGCTAGCACCATCAACAAATACTCTATGGATAAGTAAATCAAATACTTAAAACCATTTTATAATAAGGGATATTCGTTGCAAAAGTATACAGACGATTAGCAAATAAATACATTCTCATTTAAAGGCATTGCTCCATAGAAAACGAGCAATTCTAATCAATGACATAAAAGTCAGGAGAAGCTAGAAAACAAGAATAAGGTTGATTGAATTACTGAGGACTTACAATACATCCAAGCCAGAATCCGATTCCCATAACAGATATGATGTACATTGAACCAACAAGTTTGCCACAAACCCTGCAATTCCATAGCAGAAACACAAATGATTAGTCAATAAGATCAAWACACAAATGAAAAATCTAAATCCAACAATTTGAACATACATTCTCCAAAATTAAAAGAATTAAAACAGGACAATCAACATGTAACTTGTCTGTAATGAAACAATAATCAACAATCATCAGAAAAAGCCAAAAAATATATACAATTGGCAATTAACAAGAAGAGAATTTTCATGAAATACACTTTATTTAAAACTTTTTGTAAATAAAGAGTATATACGTGGAATTTCGAAAGAGTTACGTGTAGAAAAGCAGAAGCAACATGCTCATTAAAATGGCTACGTGGCCGGTATCAGACAAAACGACGGCGTAGCTCAATTAACTCGATTAACGACAAAACACACCAATGATGGCGGCAAACACCGTGTTTGCCGTCAAGGCCACCAATCAAACAAACCACCGCAAAATATACGACAATTGTTCTACCATTTGCAAGGCAAACCAAATAATCAATGACAAAAAATTCTAAAAATTAAACTAAAATGATAAATTAAATGAAAAAAAAAAAAGATAAACTCACCCATCATCATCAAACTTGACAGTTGACAGGAAATTTGATTCAATCCACTTTCTCATTAAAATATTCTCATATTAATTGGCCAATGAGAGGATCAAACCAATTTATCATCATCTTCTTCTTCATCATCAAAATACTGTATAATTTTTTTTTTTTTTTGGGATTCTTACATCATGCTACATCATATACGAAGTACTACTATAGTTTTTGCGGAATATTTGGGAAAAAAAAAAGTTGTAATACTCCTAATAACTTTTTTCTCTTCAATCTTCAGCAATTCAACCTCTATATCACAATTGATTGATTGATTGATTATTATTGCCAGTGATTTCCGTTGTGAATGAGGTAAACACGGCTTGAATTAGGACAACAATGGTGACAGTTTCTGATGGCGGGTTTCGCGTAACGAACTGGATACGCCATTACCGGAGGCACGAATCTCGGAGAAGTTCCAACGGTTGAGAATGAATTTGACGGGGAAAGTGATTTTGGCGAAAGCGAATTCGTTGATGATGGAGGAGAGAGACTCGAAGTTGATTTCGAAGATCGAATTGGCGAAAGAAAAGCTCTCACTTTCATGGAAGATGATGATTCCACTTGATCGTATACTTCGATCAAATTAACGAGATCTTCGTCTGATTTAACTAAAACTAATACATCAAGATCTTCGTTTGGTAATTGGCACCTTAYGCTCACTGYTGTACCGCATAATTCTCCCATCTTCGATATCAATTCTGTAATCGCATACAGAATTTAWGTCAATTAACAGCAATTTCGTTGAAATAGTGAACAACTCGCTAATTCTTATATCAATTTCACAGTTCACACAACAAAAACACATTACACACTCAAACATTCCACAATATCTTCCTTCAAATTCATGCTTAACTTCAAATAGTAATCCAATTCACAAATTCCATATCATATTGCTCCAAGAAGTGATTACTCATTATTCGAATTCCACAAAAATAGTAATAATCCTTCAAACAAATTCGGTGACACTCACATGATAAGCAAAATTGATAACAATTGTAACTCAAAAAAAAAAAAAATCAAATACAGAACTAGAACTGACCAGAGAAAGCGATAGAGCGGTTGACAGCAAGAACGCGAGTATGACCGCCGTTGTAACGGAGTTTACCATCAGGATAACGAGGTACGATTTTGCCGCCATAACTACACAAGAATTTGATCGTGTTACTGCTGGATTTCAACGAAGAACAAGGTTCGAGTGTAGAATTCACCATAGTTGAAGTCTGTAAATTCAATTGAGATTTTCCAGTATTTTTTATTATTATCTTAGAGGAGGGAGAAGAAGAGGATTGAAGTAGTTGTGTGTGTTTTTCAAGCCTAATGAAGGAATGAAAGAGGGGCATATTTATAGGGCGAATTTTAGGGGTGAAAAAAAGAAAAAGAAAAAGGTAAAATAATGAAATAATGACGTCAAAATGGGTTACTAAGATTTCCAATTTTCCATATTCCAGTACTAGAGCTGTCAAACCTGATTAAGATAGCCCAAATTGTGGGCCNAAATAGTGAACAACTCGCTAATTCTTATATCAATTTCACAGTTCACACAACAAAAACACATTACACACTCAAACATTCCACAATATCTTCCTTCAAATTCATGCTTAACTTCAAATAGTAATCCAATTCACAAATTCCATATCATATTGCTCCAAGAAGTGATTACTCATTATTCGAATTCCACAAAAATAGTAATAATCCTTCAAACAAATTCGGTGACACTCACATGATAAGCAAAATTGATAACAATTGTAACTCAAAAAAAAAAAAAATCAAATACAGAACTAGAACTGACCAGAGAAAGCGATAGAGCGGTTGACAGCAAGAACGCGAGTATGACCGCCGTTGTAACGGAGTTTACCATCAGGATAACGAGGTACGATTTTGCCGCCATAACTACACAAGAATTTGATCGTGTTACTGCTGGATTTCAACGAAGAACAAGGTTCGAGTGTCGAATTCACCATTGTTGAAGTCTGTAAATTCAATTGAGATTTTCCAGTATTTTTTATTATTATCTTAGAGGAGGGAGAAGAAGAGGATTGAAGTAGTTGTGTGTGTTTTTCAAGCCTAATGAAGGWATGAAAGAGGGGCATATTTATAGGGCGAATTTTAGGGGTGAAAAAAAGAAAAAGAAAAAGGTAAAATAATGAAATAATGACGTCAAAATGGGTTACTAAGATTTCCAATTTTCCATATTCCAGTACTAGAGCTGTCAAACCTGATTAAGATAGCCCAAATTGTGGGCCCACAATCCAGGTTAATGAGCTCAACCTTTATGGTGTAGTGTGGATGATATGTTTTGGTCGGAGTATTATTTATTTATTTATTTATTTATCTATTTTGAAAATTTTAGGGTCAAAAAAATTCAAATTAATAGCTTATATTGTGAACCAAGTTATTAGAATAGTTTGTCATTGGATGAAAAAATAATAATTTAGGGATATACTTTTGATGCCCTTGAAATAATATCTTTTAGCATAATTGAAAAATAGCTTAAAAAATATCTTTTAGCATAATTGAAAATTAGCTTAAAATTTGACATAAATTTCTGTTCTATTAGCTAAGACATGACAGAAATTGGTGTTAGGTTTTTTTCGYGGTGTAAATGAARTATAAGAGTTTTACAAGTTACAAATTGGAGAGGTGGATCGAACATATGACKTMTTGTATATAAATTTTCAATCGTCGTCACTAAGCCAGAACCTTGACYTGGGTTCAGCAATCGCATCATGTAATATTCCTCTAGTTGACAATTTCACAACTAGTAACTATTTCCTTTGGTGACTTTCATAACCATCTTTTGTGSGAWAGAGGTAGTGAATTGGGTCATGTCTTTTGTGATGATATATTATGTCGCGATGTGCTCTCAATAACATGTCAAATATCTGATCTTCTTTTTAAAAAATATCTTAACACTTATACTAACTATGAAAATGTAGCAAATTATTACTAGATTTGAAAATTATATACTCCGTATGATACTAATTAAGTTGTTATTCACAACTCAATTCAAATTAATTGAAAGGWAAGGGAAAGAGAAAGAGAGTGATACYTGAGGTGCTTTCTARATATTTTGTCTGGATATTACTAATTTCTATCATTRTGTATTTGATTCTAATGACGTATTGTAGTGACGAAGACATTAAGAAACTTATTTATTAAAAATTCGAAGATTAGACATCTTGATTATTATAATTAACAGATGATATAAATGTTTTTTTTTT
>SNQN01003066.1:42509-65428 GCA_008642245.1 Bassia scoparia
GCAGAGAGAGATCCGCTTCACATCTGATCACAGTAAGCACTTAAATTGGTCATCGTACATATTTAAACAACAAGCATCTTAATAATGATCATTAATACATGCAAAACAAACAAAAAGAAAGATGAAATCATACACTTTTTAATGTCCATGTGAAGGATGAAATATCAACGATTCAGATTACAGGTTTCTATGCCTTAAATCGTCACATTAAACTTAAATACACAACACTTATAATGAACAGAAAGCAATGATTCGGCTACAAAGTGAAATCTACATCCACAATGTTCAACCTCTAAGAGGTTGAACTCTTGCCACATAATCACAAAACACCTCTCATAACAACTCATCTCCAACATAGTTCAACCTTTTAAAGGTTTGTGGTGGAACCACAATATTTTATTTTTCCTTTTTTTCCTAACTTCTACTAATTTTTTTATTTCCCTTTTTATTTTAAACTTCATACCACCTAAATTCCACCTCACCTATACAAACCTCTCAACTTTCAACCCCTCTCAACTTTCAAACCCTAAATATCTCACAACAATAGGAGGTTTGTTTTTCAAACTTCCACATATACAAACCCCTCTCAAAACCTCCTTATTGTGGATGCCCCTGCTGGCTCTAACCCTCGGTTTTCAGACAATAAGTACATTCTAGGTACAAAACATAAAAATACATCATAAAGTCATAACCAATGAAGATGTTGTAGAGATAATTTTGACAGCAAACAATGACATGTCAGACTATATAAATCAATGCTTGGACTTCAATAACTAACAAAAAAGACAGCAATGTAAATGTAAAACTTAAATAACTTACAAACGCTCTAAAATTTGAAAAGATAAAGCAACCAATTCAAATTCTATAATTCACTCGTGCTATTACTCGAAGGCAACATTGTGTATCTACAGTGCGGTAAAATTACTATCCCCTGATGGTATTATTGCATTTATAGATTGCTTCCCCTGTCAACATTACATCTGATACTCATAATTGTATTAAGTTGAATGTCTAATTAGGCAATTGCAAACTAATTGGAGCTATGGATGAAGTGATCAACCATTATATCTGTGGAAATCAGAAGTAAAGGTAATCAAATAAAATTTGGGAAGAATTGAAAAAATAAATTGATTGGAGCTACCCTTTGCTCCACCACCATTCAATATATTATTTTTTCTTTTTTTGTATACTGTAATCATTAAGTTGCAAGATTACACGAACACCAGAAACCACCTAAGCAAACCAAAACCCCAAACCAAAATATACAAAAGAAAAAAAAAAAAAAAACCCGAAACTTGAGTAACACCAAAAGTCTTTACAAAATCAAATACAAACTCAAACCAAGAAACCTATCAAAAAAATAAAAAATAGAGGAGCAGTTAAAAGAAATATGAGAAACTATCAACCCACTAATGAAATTGAAGAGAATTGTTAAACCCTCCCACTGATTTAAATCAATATACATTAATGCATGGAGTAAGAATGTAAGATACGAACCAGTACTTGTTTAAAAAGCAGAACGAAAGGCTACTCGCATATGATTACTGACTCCAAGTGTCATGACTACTTTACTCTACTAGCTAGACCATCAACAAATACTCTATGGATAAGTAAATCAAATACTTAAAACATTTTATAAAGGGATATTGTTGCAAAAGTATAACAGACGATTAGCAATAAATACATTCTCATTTAAAGGCAATTGCTCCATAGAAAACGAGCAATTCTAATCAATGACATAAAAGTAGCGAGAAGCTAGAAAACAAGAATAAGGTTGATTGAATTACTGAGGACTTTAATACATCCAAGCCAGAATCGATTCCCATAACAGATATGATGTACATTGAACCAACAAGTTTGCCACAAACCCGCAAATTCCATAGCAGAAACACAAATGATTAGTCAATAAGATCAATACAACAAATGAAAAATCTAAAATCCAACAATTTGAACATACATTCTCCAAATTAAAAGAATTAAAACAGGACATCAACATGTAACTTGTCTGTAATGAAACATAATCAACAATCATCAGAAAAAGCCAAAAAATATATACAATGGCAATTAACAAGAAGAGAATTTTCATGAACATACACTTTATTTAAAACTTTTTGTAATAAAGAGTATATACGTGGAATTCGAAAGAGTTACGTGTAGAAAAGCAGAAGCAACTGCTCATTAAAATGGCTACGTGGCGGTATCAGACAAAACGACGGCGTAGCTCAATTAACTCGATTAACGACAAAACACACAATGGCGGCAAACACGTGTTTGCCGTCAGGCACCAATCAACAAACCACGCAAAATATACGACATTGTTCTACATTTGCAAGGCAAACCAAATAATCAATGACAAAAAATCTAAAATAAACTAAAATGATAAATTAAATGAAAAAAAAAAAAGATAAACTCACCATCATCATCAAACTTGACAGTTGAAGGAATTTGATTCAATCCATTTTCTCATTAAAATATTCTCATATTAATGGCCAATGAGAGGATCAAACCAATTTATCATCAACTTCTTCTCATCATCAAAATACTGTATAATTTTTTTTTTTTTGGGATTCTTACATCATGCTACATCATATACGAAGTACTACTATAGTTTTGCGGAATATTTGGGAAAAAAAAAGTTGTAATACTCCTAATAACTTTTTTCTCTTCATCTTTCAGCAATTCAACCTCTATATACAATTGATTGATTGATTGATTATTATTGCAGTGATTTCCGTTGTGAAGAGGTAACACGGCTTGAATTAGGACACAATGGTGACAGTTTCTGATGGCGGGTTTCGCGTAACGAACTGGATACGCCCATACCGGAGGCACGAATCTCGGAGAAGTCCAACGGTTGAGAATGAATTTGACGGGGAAGTGATTTTGGCGAAAGCGAATTCGTTGATGATGGAGGAGAGAGACCTCGAAGTTGATTTCGAAGATCGAATTGGCGAAAGAAAGCTCTCACTTTCAGGAAGATGAGATTCCACTTGATCGTATACTTCGATCAAATTAACGAGATCTTCGTCTGATTTAATAAAACTAATACATCAAGATCTTCGTTTGGTAATGGCACCTTAGCTCACTGATGTACGCATAATTCTCCTCCATCTTCGATATAAATTCTGTAATCGCTACAGAATTTAAGTCAATTAACAGCAATTTCGTTGAAATAGTGGAAAACTCGCTAATTCTTATATCATTTCACAGTTCACACAACAAAAACACATTACACACTCAAACATTCCACAATATCTTCCTCAAATTCATGCTTAACTAAAATAGTAATCCAATCACAATTCCATATCATTTGCCCAAGAAGTGATTACTCATTTATTCGAATTCCACAAAAATAGTAATAATCCTTCAAACAAATTCGGTGACACTCACATGATAAGCAAAATGATACAATTGTAACTCAAAAAAAAAAAATCAAATACAGAATAGAACTGACCAGAGAAAGCGATAGAGCGGTTGACAGCAAGAACGCGAGTATAGCGCGTTGTAACGGAGTTTACCAATCAGGATAAACGGGTACGAATTTGCCGCCATAACTACACAGAATTTGATCGTGTTACTGCTGGTTTCAACGAAGAACAAGGTTCGAGTGTAGAATCACCATAGTTGAAGTCTGTAAATTCAATTGAGATTTTCCAGTATTTTTTATTATTATCTTAGAGGAGGGAGAAGAAGAGGATTGAAGTAGTTTGTGTGTTTTTCAAGCCTAATGAAGAATGAAAGAGGGGCATATTTTAGGGCGAATTTTAGGGTGGAAAAAAGAAAAAAGAAAGGTAAATAATGAAAATATGACGTCAAAATGGGTTACTAAGATTTCAATTTCCATATTCCAGTACTAGAGCTGTCAAACCTGATTAAGATAGCCCAAATTTGGGCCCACATCCGGTTAATGAGCTCCTTTATGGTGTAGTGTGGATGATATGTTTTGGTCGGAGTATTATTTATTTATTTATTTATTTATCTATTTTGAAAATTTAGGGTCAAAAAATCAAATTAATAGCTTTATTTGTGAACCAAGTTATTAGAATAGTTGTCATTGGATAAAAAAATAATATTTAGGGATATATTTTGATGCCTTGAAATAATATTTTTAGCTAATTGAAAAATAGCTTAAAAAATTCTTTAGCATAATTGAAAATTAGCTTAAAATTTGACATAATTTCTGTTCTATTAGCTAAGACATGACAAAATTGGTGTTAGGTTTTTTTCGAGGTGTAAATGAATTTATAAGAGTTTTACAAGTTACAAATTGGAGGGTGGATCGAAATATGAATGTTGTAATATAAATTTCAATCGTCCACTAAGCCAGAACTTGACGTGGGTTCAGCAATCGCATCATGTAATATTCTCTAGTTGACAATTTCACAACTAGTAACTATTTCCTTTGGTGACTTTCAATAACCATCTTTTGTGCGATAGAGGTAGTAATTGGGTCATGTCTTTTGTGATGATATTTATGTCGCGATGTGCTCTCAATAACATGTCAATATCTGATCTTCTTTTTAAAAAATATCTTAACACTTATACTAACTATGAAAATGTAGCAAATTATTACTAGATTTGAAAATTATATACTCCGTATGATACTAATTAAGTTGTTATTCACAACTCAATTCAAATTAATTGAAAGGAAGGGAAAGAGAAAGAGAGTGATACTGAGGTGCTTTCTATATATTTTGTCTGGATATTACTAATTTCATCATTCTGTATTTGATTCTATGACGTATTGTAAGTGACGAAGACATTAAGAACTTATTTATTAAAATTCGAAGATTAGACATCTTGATTATTATAATTAACAGATGTATAATGTTTTTTTTTTTGCCAACTACTAATGAATTTTGAGTATTAGAATTAGAAAACTTTAAAAATTGAAGTCATTTCTCGCTTGTATATAAAAAAAAGGTCTATAGAAATTGACTATTTAAGTCATGGAACATTGACTATATAGGAAATTAATCCAGATTATTGTGTTCTAATTTATTAAATATTTTTCAAAGTATATGAAGTACTCTATTGTTCGGAGTTCATGTTCGGAGTAAATTGTGAAAATGTGATGTGCGAGTGGCGATCCCTAAATCCGGCATAAATTAACTACAATGAAATAAAACCTAGTCTGTTACATAAATCATATCAAATCTTTTAAAATAGGTAAATAAGAGATATTTCAATCTCCTCAACATTTTTAAAAAATAATTAATTATTTTTGGAATAATTAACAAAATGAAAGGGCATTGTACATTCTAACACCTGAGCGAGGAAGTAGATACCAATAGCAGCTAAGAATATAGCGCGGGTCAAAGTTTGGTCAACGCAACTATGATTGTCGGACAATGTTAAGTTGCGTTGAGACAATGTTTTGTATATAGTTGGACAATGTTATAAACTCGTGAGACAATGTTAATATATTTCAAGATAATGTTAGAATTGAATAAAAATTTTCTTTTTTTTTTAACAAATGAATAGTGATGTACAATAATAAACAGTGTGCAAACAGTAGCCAAACAGTAACGTGCTACATCTAGCGATGCGCTAGATTTATCCTTTCTCCACCTGAGCATGTCAAGAGCTAAACGTAACCACTAATTGACAGAATCAGAGTCCCACTAATCTACTACTACTCGTGCAAAGATAATCGATTGTTCTACTTTAATTTGTATGTATTTTGTACCATGTAATACAACACATTTTGGGCAACTTGCATGAAATAATTAGCAAGTGATGATCTGACCTAGTTTTAGTAGGGCACATATTACAAGGATTTACTCCATAAGCTATTGATTTGATCATGTACGACTGCACGAGTATGGCACGCAGTGGTTGGTAAGCATCAAAGTGTGTGATTAGGGTGCATTTCTCACCATAACGATACAGACATGTTAGGTTGTTTCAATAAGGGTCTGTTTACTTCAGTTGAAAACAATAAAATGACCTTTTTAAAAAAAAATTGCATTTTTTTTAATGTGGGATAGAATTATACAAAATAATTGTAGAAGAGATTTTCTTGAAACCCTAAAAATAATGAGAATGAAGTGAGAGTATTAGTTAYGGAAGATCCCACCTCAAACAGTTAGGTGTCCAACACATTTGTGTGAACAGAAACAAGATAGAGTAGTGGGCGAGCAATATACCACTACTTTGAGATTGCATTTGCATGCATGATTGAGCAAAACTAGACACAAAATCATTAACTGTGCTACTTGTATTGTATTATTGCATACATTACCGACTTACCGTCAGTTTGTTCCGAAATCCCCGAACACAAAAAATAAGACAAAAAATGAATAAATCATCTATATCCGTCACTACGTAAACCCTACACTCGTTTATTGGCCTTGTGGATTTGGTTCAATCCACACAGCAATAAACACATTGTGATTCTTAAATTAAGAAAGGCCCTAGACATGCATATGCATTAATCTCCTGGCCCTAACAAACTTACGTATATCCTAATCTATCCCTAATCCTAATACTTCGAGGAAAAACAACCTGTTATTCAACTTCAATACGTCACCTCGATTTAATGATGAAAGAAGAGTGGGTTTTTAATTTTAAACACAGTCCAATCTCTCCAATTCAATTTTCACACTTTTCATTCTTCTAACAATTAAACTCAGCACAACTGGCGTGGGAGCCACTCGCATGAGCCCAATGCCATCGCATCTCGTTCTATTTCTCTCCATTAACCTCGCTCTAAGATCCGAAGACCCTTAATCCATTATGCTATTACTTGCTAAGTCCTAAGAGAAAACTAAATAAAATGGTTTTCGATAGTGTACTCTTCAAATGTACACCCTTTTCCATTTTTAAAAAATAAAAAATCGAATTACACCTTCAAGAGTTCTTTTTTAATAAATAAAATACAATAAAAATCATGCACTTTAATTTACTTTACTACTCATTCCCTAAATTAATGAACATTTATGCTACTTATCTATTTTTCCTCGCACATTTCTTAAACATCCTACATTCCTATGGTTAGATAGGGTTCCTTAGCGGGCACCCACCAACACCCACGGTTTCTCGCAACATACACTAATCAGATACAATAATAACAATCTAATAATAATAATAATAAAATAATAATAATAAAATAATAATAATAATAATAAAAATGTGGACCTTTTCAAGGTCTCTAAAAAACGCACAAGCTTTTATCTAGCACGATTTGACAACGCCAAAACGCGTCCGGAGGAGGCGGGAGCCATGCAGAGCCTGTTTCTGACACCATCGTTGAACCTCTACGCTCCATCTTGGGGATTGCCATGTCCAAAACAGCTGAAATTTATCTGGAATTCACCGCCCCTCTATTTCGCGTCAATCTACTAGACATCAAGCATCTTGCCGCACCAGGACACCAAAAACGCACTTTTTCGGGTCAGGCGCACCATTGACAATTCCTTAAGGAATCAAAATGTTTCCCTGAGATCAGCCAACATGGTGCAGAATACAGCTTACTCATTAACAAATCATGATCATCTCAACGTAAACCTCGATATTTTCGGGCCGAATCTGACCCGTACAAATATACTGCATTTACCAACTCTGAATAGGTGGGCCCAGACGTTTTTCAAGGCCGAGGGCATCACCTTATAGACATAACTACCCCATTGCGTTTGTAATAAAGGCAGCTGGGTGCTGATCCTCATCGCCTGCCATTGGTATTCTGAGATAACAGCATCTGGCGTCCATCTGAAACTAAAAAGAGGCATGCCTGCAGGAACAGTCCAACAAAGTTATTCAATCTTTCGGGAGAGGATAATCATCCTTTGGCGAGGCCTTAGTTGAGATTCTCAAATCACCCACATTCGCACGTAACATTGGGTTTCATTGCCAGAACAACGTTGGCCAAGCCCAATCGGTATATACTGACATGTTAACTCCAACGAATGAAGCCAGCTTCACACCACATCTCTGACCTTACAGCGGCGTGCCGACCCTGATGCCCACCAACCCTGACTTCTCGCGCACCCCACAAAACCCACCGAGTCAAGCACAATTTGCGTCTCAACAGGTTATATAACACTATTTTCTGAGCATGATGAAGCTTGTGATTGCTCACTTGGGGAACGCACATCGCACCGCACCCAGGCAATTCGTCAATTCCAGATAACAACCACAAGCCGAACCTCATCAGCCGCGTACTTGACCACCAATCGAGCAGAATATTCGACCTGAGTACTCTCTACACGCGCCCCACCTTATCCTTTGATCCAATTAGCCCCTCCTCTTGACTGTGTGAGAGGGTCAATCGTCAATCGCCACTACAGCATGCACTTTGATATCCTCATTGCGAGAGAACGTCCAAATCCGGGCCTTGGACGCCCATATAGCCAGTAACAATTCAACACGCAACACGCCCCTACGTCCTTGGGGATTATCTAGCACAACGTACATTCATCATTGGTGCTGTCAATCTGGCTTCCAACTCACCTCCCGCTCTTTCGCTGAGGGGCTTTCTTCAACCAACTGTCTGCCACACACCCAGATCAAGGCTATCATACATAATAAGCATAAATACCTGGCCGATCTCTGGTCGCCATATTTTCCCAACCATTTCCATTATCCCGTCTCAAACTGCAACAACGAGCTCGATAAGTTCGAATATTCGCCACTTAACTTGATCTGAGCATGGCCCGCCCAAGATAATATGTGTATGGCAAAGGCAAATCTACAAACATACAACTTGACCATCCACGCTATTGCCATGACACTTTCTCGCCTGCCGAACAGGCAGGCGAATTGTGCCCCGGAAAGACACTCTGACCGCCGAATCCCACAGAGGGGTCTTGCGCCAAACGGCTCCACAGCTATTTCATTTCCCACACAATATTGAGTTTGCTTTAACATTCGTATGTAATAATGTCAGATGAGCTGCCAGAATCAACTAGCACTCGCCGAACCTTGAGCCTTGGCGACTTATCTCCTATCACCAATGGATCATCATGTGGCAGACTTAACGGATGGCAGATTTTGTTGTAGAAAAAACCATGGTAGCGGCGGGCGGAGGGGGCCGCCTCCTAGCAACGCTCTAGCATTGATGCTTAAGTTTATATAAATGATTGCTTCCTTCCTGTTGCTGGACGCCGAGGCTAAACCCCCGCAATAACGCCCACCATGACATCAGTATCATTGCTTCCCAGCTGGTCCTGCTGTCTTGCTTGTGATCTTTATTAAGATATTCGTCTAATTTTTTCCCTTCATCTGCTAAGCTTATCAAGTGCTCTTTCAACTCGTTACAAAGTTTCGAGTAGTATGATCCACAGTCTCCGGTGTCATTTCAACCATAAGTTCTCTGTTCCTTTTATTCATTCCGGTGCCTGGACCTGGTCGGGGCTCAGTTGAGTAGCAGATTACTTTCCTTAATCGTCCAGGTAAATTTCTCTTCTATTGACGTTTACCTCGGGTCAACGCCATCATCACGTTCTTTTTCCCTCTTATCGCCATCCAGAGCGATTATCTCTTCGGTCGCCACCGGCCTGATCGCCCCTCTGTTTCCGGTCTGCCGGTTCTAAGGACTTCTTTCTTTGCTGGGGGAGGATCGCTATTATCGCCTCTGAACGCCTGATATAACGTGTGCCATCTCCATGGCGACCGAGATACTTGCGCACCTCTTGGAATCATCAATCTTGCTTGACAACGCCCAGGGCCTCAATCCGCAGGCAGTGAGGCGAACGCGAACAGATCTTCCAAATTGGGAAATCTTAAAGACTCCGTGGTTAAAACGCTTATATAAGTCTTTAAACTTTCGCCAGGCTCCCTGTTTTACACACTCATGGAGCAACAGTGCGTCACCCTCATGGCGTTTCTGCAATGAAACTGCTGTCGAAACAACGCTTCCAAACACGTGAAATGGTGATACGGAGACCGGAGGGGAGTTCGCTTAAACATGTGAGCGCCATTTCCCTCAAAGTAGTTAGGAAAAATTTACCACCAAGAGCCCTCACAACTCCGTTTGAACTCCCACTGTCTTAATAGGCCGCCATATGATCCTCTGGAATCAGAAGTCCGTCAAAAGGAAATCCATAGTTGGACTGACCTTCCCCATCCGACTCGTATCACCATCTCCAACTACGAGAGGGGTACGGGAAGTAAGATATCCCCTTGGAACACTCTCTGTGCCCACAGTTTCTGAGGTTACTTCTTTCCGAAGCTTAGCTCTCTCTGAACGCCTATGCCTCTGGATCGCCGTGCAGTAGTACCGTCGGGTTTGGCGAGCGACGTGTTGAATGTCGTCGTGTGGCGACCGCCGTGTCTGTGATCTCGCCTATTGACGAACGCCGAGCAGGCTGAACGCGAGACCATCCTAGCGAATGGACTTGACTGGTCCCCAAACCTCTGCTCGCTTCGATTGTTTATTGATCTCCCTGGATCACGGATGATCTGCGTACGGCGCCTGACTCCTAGAACGCTACAGAATGCCTATTGACTTTTTGCTCAGGCGAAGCTGGTCTGGGTGACTGTAAACTGCAGATCGTAACGCCGACTATCGCCCCTTGGCTAGTCAGGGGGCTGAATTGTGAGAGTGGCCGTGCGGATCCAATGGGGATCGCTGGCAAAGGTTGTAAGGGCCATGGCGGCTCCTCAAAACTTGTCCCTCACGAACCTACTGCTTTCGGAACGCCAGGCTGCGGGGCCTCTGCACGGACTGGCTGCGGAACTTTCTGCAATGGACAGGCTGTGGTACTGGCAACGGCCTCTGTCCTGCGCGGGGGGGTTGGGCTCCAGGAATTGGCGCCTCCAAACAGCAAAATGTGCATCCAAACCTCTGATAAGGAGCAACTGAAACTGATGGTCAAATTTGCTGCAGATCATGTCAAGATCGTTTGGTAACTCCTTTGAACTGGTAAAACTTCTGAGGCTTGGAGATTTGGAACATTCCAATGATTTCTGGCAGTTCTCCGATGTTTCTGGAGATTCTCCACTGGGTTCCGGCGACTTTGGTGATTCTTGGCCATCTCTGACTTCTTGATTGTGAGTCCCCACAAGACGGCGCCAATTTTTCCATAGGGAAATCTTAAATCTAGAAAAATAGGGAATCTAATCGGTATGTCTGAATCTTGAATGCTGCCAGAAAATCCGCTCGGAAGGTACGCCGGTGATTCTGCGTCAGGTTCCCTGGAGGAGAGAGAAAAGCAGTCAGAGGCCCAGGGGGTGTTCCTGGGACCACCTCCGATGCTTAAGGTCACAAAAGAAGGAGAGAGAAAAGAAAAGAATCTGAGAATTAGAAGAGAGAAAGTACATCTTTTTTTTTTGTTGTTATGTAAAATCTCAGACATGAATAATTGTGTAATCCGTAATTTGATACCAAGCTTCCTATTTATTAGACAAATAGGAGGCAAGCTTGGTAATTCTATCTGTCCAGAAAAATCTAGAGACTTTCTAACTGAATTCTGTTAGAACAGACCTTCTTAAGGAAGCTTTGTCTGTTTGATCTGGTCAAACCAAGTCAGTAATGGCTACTTGTTAATAAGGTTAATGGGCAGGCCTCAATACATAGTGGGCTGGAACAGTTTGCAATATAATATCAATAATAATAATAAAATAAATATAATAATAATAATAATATAATAATAATAATAAAAAAATAATAATAAAATATAAAAAATAATAATAATCAATAATAATTAATAATATAATAATAATAATAAATCAAGCAAGTATTAGGTACATGGGATGCAACAATAATTTACTGTGCATCAGATTATAGTGACCCTTTTGGTTAATATAGTATCCTTTTTTATCAAGTATAGTTGACCACTTATTATTTATCTCTATACTTGATTAAAGTGAATGGTCACATATAGATATAAAAGGGTCACTACATTGATATAAAGGGTAACTATATGCTTTTGAATTTGCCACCAAAACAATAAATTTATTGTGAATCTATATATACAATACCACTGTAATAATAATATAATATAAAATAATAATAAAATAATAATAAAATAATTAATAATAATAATAATAATAAAATAATAACTAATAATAATATAATAATAAAATAATAAAATAATAATAATAATAATAATAATAAAATAATAATAAATAATAATAATAATAATAATAATATAATAATAATAAATAAATAATAATAATAATAATAATAATACGTGTAGGGTTGAATATCATATCTATGTAAATAGATTGTAGAGAGTATCATTATTGGTTACACAAAAATAACCAAATAAAATAATTTTTTTCTAAAAAAAGAATTAAATAAAAAGTGGTATGAAGTTGGGGTGAATTTCTATCAATCTAGAGATATGATTTAATAAAATAATAACACGACGATAGTTATATGGGGGTCGTTTAAGTGCAACTTTTGGGATCAAAAATATATTCTTCTTAATAACCCTAAAGTACACTTAATTACGGAACTTCCCTACGACTATGCCATTGGATTATTTATTAAATCAACCTCTAGAATTGAGTAGAAATTTTTCTATAGAAACTTTAATGAGAACGTTCAAAAAATGAGACAAATGATGGGAATTGTAGGATGGGTTGAATGTTAGTATTATTACTATGTTGATTTAAATTATACAAAGCAAATAAATTAATATATAGTAAAGAGTTATTAAATTTTTGTTTTTTCTTCTATTGATTGTAATTCTCTTTGACTATTATATTAATATTTTTTTCTCCAAAAAAAATATATATAGAGTTGAGTTGTACATCATGAGGGCGCTAGTGGTCCTTGATTGATAAGAAATCAGCCCTGCTTTATGGAATGAAAACAGAGATGATTGAATGAATTTTTGAATATATATGTAAACGGGCTTGATCGCATCTGCTATGAGTGTCCACATTACAAGACCACAAAGATTCCACTCAAAATCAATGTCAGAAAAGTCCCTTACCTTATAAAGTGAACACAACTAACTTTCTCAACTCTTCAATGGGACACACATCCCTTGACACTCCTCCATCCTCCTTAATGTACCTTCATCAATATGAGACAACACTTTCACTCACACGTGACTCAACACGGTTCAACAATAATAAAACATCGATAATATATCTATAGCAATTCAAGGGATATATATGTATGTATATACACAATAATAGACTACTTATGTTGGATCTTGGATGTATATATTTGTTGTATGTGCCAATTCCAAGGGAATATCCCCTAGCCTTTAAGTTAGCCATGCTAGGATAGTATTATACCCCATGAAGAGGGAAATTCATGCATGTATGTTATGGAGCAAGAGAAATCATTACAATTGCATTATTATTGCATATTTGCATCCATCTATTACGACATTTTCTGCATGGCACTACCACATTGTTGGCTTTGAAATTGAGTCTGTACCATTCCSATGGATATAAATATTTATAATTCGYCGTTTTATGCATGTACGTAGACTCCGTTTAYTATGACGTAAAATATATAATCARTTAGAGGGAGTTTGATATAAAWTTAGTAAATGAAATAGAAAAGATTTATATWAGTAAGGAAAAGGGCCGACGGTAAGTTATATGAAGGAAAATGTATCTATTGTTAGTATTGATGGTTCTGATGAAAGACCATTTTTCCGTCTGGTAATATACAATTCATCAGTTTTAATTTATAGGTAAAAGCTAATGAGCGCCCCCAAGGTGTTAGATAAGAGAACTAAAAGTGGAAATATTAAATGAATATATATAAATATTAATTACACCCAATGACGCGTGATTTTGGTATGCATTTCAAAATTTATACCATTTTAGAAAATATATTTCCGTTAGCAATATCGTAATTTATATGTGTACCGACATAAATTAATGTACGTCAAATGTTTACTAGGTTTTGTGAAGTCAATTATGTGTTGTGTCTTGAATAGTATGGAAGTCAAAAGGTTGTAGGTATCGAGAAACACGAAAAATCAAAACCTAATATACTTCATCCATTTCATAATATTGGTAATAACATTTTGGGCTCAATATTTCTACCACTTTTCTTGTTTAATTTAGATGTTCTGATCCTACCCATCTCTTTTATTTATTTTTAAGAAAGTTTTTTTTATTTGTTTATTATTGCGGAACTAATATTTACACACTCTTTTCAATTTCTTCGTACCCTTTTTTCAATCTATTTTTGATACTTAAAAAAATAAAATTTAACTGAACTAAACTAAATGAAATTGAAGGAAACCGAAGTGAACTTAGTCATAATAATGAACCGAGCATAATAAAATTGAATCAAACTATCATAAAATGAAAACTAAAGAAATAGATTCTTAATCATACTCATTTTTTTTTCTTAGTAAAGCTCCAAATGATAAACGGTAGAATCTTTAACGAATGAAGTATATTCAAAGAATATACAAAGTGTACAAAATTTAGACCTTTAGTTTTCATTTGAATACATGTGGATGTCACAAATTTGTATTAATAATTTCAAGTGATCCTCAAAATTTCGAACCCAGCTAATTTCAACATATTTTATTTAATCATCAAATAATAATATAAATTTTCAAGATGACAAGAGATCATCACTACTTTACTTCTCACGTCCACATATTCATTCGTGTACACTAGGCAAGTCGTGAGTTGAAAAGAATGTTGATCCGATCATAAGAGTGTGTGACCTTTTTTCTTATATGAAATGCATGCATTTTTATTTATTTTATTTATTTTTTTGTGTATTGTTTTGTGGTGGTGCTCTACCACAAGTTTATCCAATCACATTTTTATTATGTCCCATCAACTTCATTCATCAACCTTAATTAAACATATGCATTGAATTAAATTGGATTATGAAATAAATATACAATTTGATCTATTTAACACATTATTGTGTCCGATTGTTCGCCATATATACAAATATTGCACAAATCATTTTTAGTTAGATTTATTTTTCAAATACATTTTAAATGAGACAAACATTTTAAAACGAAAATAGCGATCATATCCTAATATTGATAGAGTATACACTCTATTGTATCACTTTAGGATAAGATATGAGATATACAATACTAAAACACCTTAAAAATATAAAACTAGTTGTTAATCCTTATTGTCCCTTTCATGGATGTTGTCATTTGCAATTTGCAATAAATCAAATGCTCTGTAAAGAGCTAACCTTTACCATGTAATATGGCCCTGACCAAATTATTGGCTAAAATTTTATTATTTTGTTAAATAAAATGTTATTCATCAAATCATTTTGTGATTAATAATGCTAATTCGGGGAACTGAAGTCACACTTCACTAAACAAATTTGTACTTCATTTATAATAATATACCACGGTATATAATTTTTAGAAGAGGAGTTCTGAAGCGCGATATCCCCGGCTAACTGATGAGTAGATGACAGTGCTTAGCAATTTTGTGTTGATTCTTTTCCTGTTTGTTGGCTGCTTAGCTCAGCCACTGAACTTTATCATCTATCCTGATAAGGCGATTAAAAGAGAATTTATTTATTTATGCTATTTGTTTTTGTGTCATCAATCATCATTAATGGGTATTAATTTTTTGGCTTTTATTATTTTATTGGCCCTCCTTGGAATAACTCGCGTCATCTTTTTAGTAATGAGCCAAATTCATTCTCATCTCTCTGATAATGACAAGGCATTGTGTTCATATGTTGATTGGCATTGGAGAGATCATGCTCTATTTACTTTCCCGCCATCAAATGTATATTTCTCCGTAACAATTTAATTTTTTCGTGAAATCCCCCCCCTCTATAATGTGGGATTTTCATTTTCATCCAAATGATGATTACCATAATACCCTTTCATGACATAACAATTTCAATATGTCATTATTTTGCTTTTTCATACTTCTTCATCCCTCGGTAATGCTCATCTCTTCATCCCCCCATCTCCTCACCTTCATTAATTTCTCTCTCTTCCTCCTTTCATCTAGTTTGCTTCTCGCACCTTCTTCAATCTTGTTTCTCCTCTCATCTTCACGTTTGTCTATCCTTCTTCCACGGGAATTCGAACCATGAAATCCAACCTGTTTCCTCTATTTGAAAAATTAATTGATTTTTTCATATTTAAAAATGAGTGGAGGAGTTAAGTTTGGGTGAAAAATCGAGAATAAAGAGAAAATAAATAGAATATATAGAAATTTTAGGAGTTAAAGTAACACAGGGGTCGTAATAAAATGGTGGGAATGGATTATTTTTAATGAAAAGACTAAAATATCTCTAACTATTAATTGATTACCCTACTCTTAATCTCACATACCAAACATGGGATTTCGAAATTTTTAATTTTATTTCCACTAACATGCCAAACAAAGGATTATATTATTTACAATTCCCCTTTTATTCTCAATCCCGTCCCACTTTATATTCCCCAAATTCCCATTCTCACATGCCAAACGCTCCGTAATAGTAAAAAGTAAAGTATGAAAAATAAACGCAAAGAATAAAAGGACACCAAAAAGAAAACGTAAAAAATATCAATAACGGAGGAAGTACTTATTCAAGAATACTCCCTCCGTTCCAATATGTTTTTACGTTGGTAAAATTGCACGTCAATTAAGGAAATTAACATTTAGATAATATTATATTACTTGAAAGTTTTATTATTCTTTTAATTTGGATGAGGTGTGTGCTATAAAAATTAAAGTAAATCTTTTCATCTTAAAAATGAGTGGATGAAATAAGTTTAGTTGAAAAATCAAATGAGAGTAAATAAGTAAGGATAATTAATATGAGATATTTTAAGGGTAAAAAGTAACATAATTGATAAAAAAAAAGTAAAGTTTTAAAAAGGAAATGTAAAAACTAAAGGAAACACCAACAAAGGAAACGTAAAAACAATTTGAACGATAGAGTATATATTGTGTTGGTGCAAATTATTTTTATTATGAAAATAATACATAACTTATAATTTACAATAAAATTTCATGACTTTTACGAAGTAGTCCCTTTTCCTTGAAAATCATGTCAGTTGTGTTTTTTTTTAACTATTCACAAGTGGAGAAAAATCTCATAAATAACTATTGATGTTTAAGAATAAATATAGTAATGTGGGTCTTGTTTGATTTGCGTTAATGAGTAGATTATTAATATTCAATTGTTACAATTTTAACATGTGTAACTAATAAAGATAAAAATGATATAAAACATGCATTGAGAATTGTTATGAATAGTAACTAACAAGATATTCAGTGGAGCAGCGGGAGTACTCCTTAGTTTATATGAATGAATATTGTTGCATTTGAGGAAGCTTGAACAAAGGCTGATACCAGGTTCATCGTTTGATGGTGTAAAATTAATTAATAGTTTGACAAAAGTCTATTACACTAAATTCCGACCTAAAAGGACTAAAATGAACCGTGATGGTGAAAAAAGGAACGGAGCGCAAACGAAATAGATGAGAAGGAAAAAGGGAAGGAGGGTTAGCGACAACACCGACAAATTTTGTGTCTAAAAAGAAAAGAGTGACCGGTTTAATGGGTTGCCGGTCACTTGGACCAATTTTCGAAGGGGTGGTGCAAAGGTCGGATTATTTTGGGAATTTCGAAAATTTGGATTAATTTTGAAAGATCCCCCAATGATCGAAACATTCACGATCTTGATTAAAGTATTACCCTTATTGGTGTTAGACTGAAAAAATTAAAAACTACTCCGTAATTCATTTCCCAAATTTTTTCAATAAAATAACTATCTATTAAATAAATCATCTAATGACAATACTTTTAAAATATTTCAACGTGGAACACGGCGCGCACATGCGCGCCATGTGCCACTAGTAATAAAATAAATGCAACAAAAAAAATATTATGATCTCAGAATTTCCATAAATTAAGAGGAAAACTTTAACTATTTGTGTTATTCCTCACTCTCTTATTGAATGCTTTTTATTACGGAGTATATCAATATGAGATATACACATTTGTCATTATGATGGATATTAAAAAAATTTGAATTATGTTAAAAAAAAAACTTGAATTATAAATAGATTTTTTTGATGGGATTATGGATAGACTTCAATTTCATGACATATTTGATATCTACTGCTTCGTATTTGATATCGAAGTGTTTTTAAAAATCTATTCATTTTCTATTAAGAGTATGAGTGTATGACCTTTAGTTTTCTATTAAGAGTACAAAGTATATACAACGTGATTTGACATGGTGTACGATATGATCATATAATGATTGACATAATAGGCTATTTAACTTATACACATGTATTATGTATATCATCTAGGGCGCTAATTAACAAATCATATCGGGTTCAGGTCAAAAATAAACGGGTCGGAATTCTATCAACTCAGTTTTAACCCATTTATTAAACGGGTTGAAAAGCTCAGCACTAACCCGATCTGCTTATTAAATGGGTCACCCACTTAACCCGTTTAATCTATTTATCTATTATAATTTTTATAAAAAATATTTATAATATTTATAATGCTAAATGTATATGTGTACAAATTAAAAGCAATACTTAATTAAAATCAGAATATGATTCAATAAAATATTTATAATAGATCTTTAAATTTTATGAAATTTTTGTGAGCAATTTTCCCATTTTATATATCATTTTCTTATATAAAATTATTAAATGGGTCTTTTCACATTATTTTCGGGTTCAAAATCCAACCGTAACCTAACCCGTTTAATAAAATGGTTTAATCAGGTTAACCTATTTATTTAATTGGGTCGAAATCCTCAACCCAAACCCGCTTATTTCAAGTCGAGTTCATGTTCGATAAACGGATTGAATCAGTTTTCCCCGGCAAATGAGGTATGTACGTAAGGTAAATGAGGTATGTCGTACGTAAGGTAAATGAGGTATGTACGTAAGGTAAGTTGATGAGCTTCTTTCGAGGTCGGCTGTCCTGTTGTTTAAGGATATTCGAAAGATCGCAAACTTACACGTGTTGATGACGACTGACGAGACCAGGTTGACAACTTGTAGTGTTTCCAGCAACGCCCATTTTACAAATCATGCTAAATTGCTAATGATATGATACGACTTTGAGTATAAATGTATGGGTATTAAGTATTAACTCATTCACTATACACCAAGGCTCAACACAGTGCGAGACCCAAACCAAAACACTAACACGACATACAGGCTCGTGGCCAGCTCAAGGATAAATTAAAGGTTAGAGATGACAATGAGTAGAGTCAGCGTCTAGGTCGGGTTCGCCTAGAACCCAGACCCCACCATTTTTTGAGTTTGGACCAGGACCCACATTTTGCTGAGTCCGAATTTTCGACCACAAACCACAAAAGTTACTGATGCGTTTCATGGCGTTCTTATAGGTCCTAAATGATTTTTCTTAAATTATCTCTGTTTAAATAAAGTAGAACATTTTATATTCATATTATTATTTTACCACTATTTTATATGTTTGTACTATGACACAAATTCACTTAAATATTAAAATACTCATAATTATACCTTATACATATCAAATTCAAAGTCGCAACATACAAGTTTTACACAATCTCAGCCATCAATAATACAACAATTATCGCTATCTCAACTCCACTAGCTTCAACACATACAAATCATGTTAATTCAATTCCACAAATTAGTAAGTATATATCTATAACGGGTCCATGGTTATGTCTGGGTCTGATACTCTGATGTTTTAGGACTCAGACTAGACACGATAATCCATTCCTCTTTGACCCATTCAAACACTCGACCCCATGATCCAATGGGTCTAAAATTTCTAAACCCAGAGTGTCCAACAATCAGCGTAACCAAAACTCCTGAAACACCACACTTAAAATTACGTCAATTTCAACAATATTCACTACAATTTGTGAGAGAGGTCCTTATACTCGAACCCTCAGACAGTAGCAACTATTTTTACTCTATTATTCACAGGAAACCACCAGACGACTATCAAGCAAGAACTACACCAAATGTCTTCCTCCACCCAATCAAGATCACATTCGGAATCATTTTCACCCGAACACTAATAATTCTTCAACATTAATTTAAACTATTTAAGTACTATCGATAATTTTATATGTTCACCATTAGTTAATCGTATACATATCTATCTATATATCTATATAATATATATAATATATAACTATATATAATAATATATATTATAGTTCATATATATATATATATGTATGCAATTCCAAATGATTTTCCTTATACGAACTAAACCATCTCCACAAGAAATTAGTGAGTATGACCTATACGAACATATCTCAAAAAAATGGGCTATTACACATTATAATTAGAGCTTTATTAGTAATACCTTATATATTATATATTCTAATATTATGGAACAACTTTCATTGCTTATAATTATAATGCATGTACTCAGATCGTAATTAATGACACATTATTGCACATCAACGTGTCACTTTTATGTACGGAACTATAGTTGACTTCCTCCCATATAATATAATTATCTTCCTGATCAATCTATATTACTATATAAAATCGATCACATCATATTAGTAAAAGATAATCACAGTAATGATGTATAATAGAACGGTCTACGTACTGATTGCTCGTGATTCAATAAATTTATTGTTTATTAACTGCATTACCAATAACTTTGTTTTAGTGAGCGGCAATATCTATAAGATTTACACTATTATTATCAAAATGATGAAGAAATGGTACAAAATCAATCAAACCAGATATTCATAGCACCAAAAATGAGCCAGTTGCGATCTTGTTTTGTGTCAAATGCTCTCTTGCTTGAGGTTCCATCTCCATGGCATATTTTACAAGTATATTCCCGATACAATATGACACCACAACATGCAACCTGTGCTCTTGCCATGAAATCGAAATCAACATAAATAAATAAAAAATATCAAAGATATCATACCTAGTGTCAATGTTTTCTTTCAAACACTAAATATTCGATCATCATTACTCTTTATTATCGTTCAATAGTATTCTCAGCATATATAGTCGAACCATTATAATTATAGCACAATAATCTCACTCACTTGATATACAATAATGTTCATGTATTTTCTCTCTCAATATATAATCAATTAAAACAAATGTCTGAGTATCAATATTCTATCGCAATCGAAAAAATTAGATTTATGTTCAGCATGCGCGTAACAGTCCTTTTTCCCAATGACAGCCAGCACCATGCATGATGGCAGCTGGTCTGATTAGACACATCTACTATGTTTGCTATTTCATGGCTATGCATTAGATTAAGAATTAGCATAGATTTACTTTATAACAAATCTGAAGATAAACTTCTACAACGATACTACTACCTCCCGATACATCATCACTTGCGTATATTCAACACATGTATTTCGAAATATAAACATGTAAATTTGTATTAATTTCACTAATCAAGTTAGAATTGTTAATGTATTGTAGAAAGAGAGAAATGTGATTAATTGATGACAATAGGATATAGACATACCAAAAACCAAAATAATGTATAGCTAGCTAATGCGTAAGTGATTAAGGGTTGCTTTAAAAATTGATCTATCAGGGTACATGCATGACATAATATAATGAATTAAGAATCACATTAGGTTAAGTCACATTACACGTCGCAACACGATTGACAGGACAAGATAAGTATCATCGTGGAAAACAGGCAGAACCCATGAAGCGACAAAGAGCCATCTTATTAAATACTAGTGTCGTAAATTTAATCCATCACTAATATACGAAGCACACGTAACAGAAAAGTCATTAGACGGCATGTAATGAAATCTAGTCACCTCAATGTCTCTATCTTGTTGTACAACATAAAAAACTTTAAGTCTAGTTTGTGCACCAACAACAAGAAGACACCTCATTTTAAATGTATTGTGTCTCATACAACAGTTTTTAGTGATTGGGATGAAGAGGGTAGTCATTCTGACGTGACAACGTCATAGAAATTGGGTAATGGGAAACCCCAAAACAATACTAATTAATACAATGATAACACATAACACGAGCACCCTCGAGACGCTCTAGATCAAGGCAAGCAGAAGTCAATAAACATACTCTAATTTGAATTAACATTAAATATACACAAACAACCACATTTGACGCTGTAGCATGCTTATAAACACGCACAACTAATCCAACACCATCATTTTTACCAATTCAAGGAAATAATATAATACATATCACATATATATCACTAATATTAGTAATATAATAATATTATAAATATATCATAAACCAATATATATATAATAATATACTATTTAAAAACTCCAACATCATAGGGACCGCTTATATTACCATCATCGATATACGTATACCCATACTAACTACTGAATGATAGAATATATATAGTTACAATTTGAAACTATCTCAATAGTTAACTCAATGAATCAAATGATTCAACATAATTCATATCCAACTCATAGCATAATTATGATGAAGGTTGTAATATTGCGCAAATTCTTCCAAAAAACCTCCACATGTGATGATGACTGCTAAATGAATTATAGTCATGTTATGTTATCTCTAACTATGCAGATCAAACCAACACTTCCCAACCGTCCATACAAATTAATGTTTTGATAACATATATTCTACTCAATTAAAACTTCCATAATCCAATTTATGTATCCACAATTACGGAAAAATATGGAATGACACTTGCAACAAATATTCGTGTTAGTAGCTGATTTCTTCCAAACTTTGCTTAATTGGCCATTCATATTTTTGAACACACTACAGTAACTTAGCGGTCAAGTATCTAACCTTGAATTCTCTACTATTTCCGACAAACCTACCAAATTTATAATGCATGTATTTTTTTGTGTCTATATTCTATTCTAAGTATTTCATTCATTTAGGAAATTTTCTCTACTACAGTGCAAAAAGGACTAGATCGTTTAAGCAGGTTGTAAAGATCAAACTTGATGTTTTTTTGTGTGCATTCGTACCATTATTTAATACTAACTAGTTTTTATGTGCACGCGATGCGCGTTGCTACGGCTTGATGAAAATTGTTATTTCTGATCATCTATCTCTCTCTTT